>JASPKP010004713.1:15000-17142 GCA_030674155.1 Stramonita haemastoma | reverse complement strand
TCACTATATCAAACTCTAGTGGACGGTTATGGCATCACTGAAGATTTTGCAGCCACATCACTGTACTTTTTAAAAAATTGTTTTTACCTTTCCATGGCAAGTCAGTCCACTCCATAAAATACATACACCGGCATAAACATCACCCAGAGACATCTTGTTTTTTCTTGACATTATATATATTCATTCACGTGAAATGTATGTATATATTAGAGTATGTCTGTATGTATGTCTGTATGTATGTCTGTCTGTCTGTCTGTATGTATGTATGTATGTCTGTCTGTCTGTCTGTCTGTCTGTCTGTCTGTCTGTCAGTATGTATGTATGTATGTATGTATGTATGTATGTATGTATGTATGTATGTATGTATGTATGTATGTATGTATGTATGTATGTATGTATGTATGTATGACTGTATGACTGTATGTATGTATGTATGTATGTATGTATGACTGTATGACTGTATGTATGTATGTATGTATGTATGACTGTATGACTGTATGTATGTAGTATGTATGTATGTATGTATGTATGTATGTATGTATGTATGTATGTATGTATGTATGTATGTATGTATGTATGAATGTATGTTTGTATGTTGTGTGTATGGATGTATGTATGGATGTACGTTACATATATATTGTATGTATGTTGAATGCATGTGTGTGTATGCATACGAGAGTGTATGCGTGTGTAGGCCAGTGTGCGTCAACTTGCGCATTAAATGACTGCTTCAATCTATGGTTATTATTCAAACACATTTTTTTTCAATTTGTTCCCTGTGTTTCCCAGAACTAACTTTATCGACGCGACACAGACGATTCAAAAATAAATTTCTATGATTCTGATCCTATTTCTTTCTTCTGTGACAAAACCCACCCAAAACAAATGCCTTTAGCTGATTCTAGCATCAGAGCTATGCAAACTACAGCCATTCATTATATCAGTCCTTTCATCTTCCGAACAACAAGCAGAATGCATTCCCTATTCTAGATGACAATGTTTTACATTTTGCATCTGAATGAGCAGTGCTCGTCTTTCCGAGCTGTTGATGTATGATGTGTTGGTGACTTTGTTGGCCCGTGGGACAGTTTCGGACACGTCTTTGCTTTTAAGGACACAGGGGTGGTATTCCTACTGACCTGACAGTTCTGGGATGATGTATGGGGACAGAACCCAACCTTATATTGTTTTGATGTCGTCAGCCGTTATTTGTTTATGTCTTCTCTAGAAATGGGAGTCATAAAATACTTTATACTACACAGATATTCCTGGTGCAGTTGAAAATAATTTCGGGGGTCAAAGTGTAATTCTGAAAAATAAATAAGTGGAAAAAATGTCTTGTGTATTGCAATGTAGTAATACAATGCATTGCATTCTATAGTATGTTTTGCATTGCATTTTGTTGCAGTATATTGTATTTTATAACACTGCATTGTATTGTACTGTAATGTATTACATTGTATTGTAAATTACTGTATTGTATTGCACTGCACTGTACTTTATGATCTCATAATTGTATTGTATTTTATTTCACTGCATTGTGTTACATCATATTGTACTGCAATATATTGTATTGTAGTGTCAGCACAATCAGATGACTGTGTATGAAGAGTGGATTGCACTGTATAGGGAGAGCATTTCGCCACAAGAGCACCACAGCAACATTTTGCTTGTTTTTTTCTGTCTACATGTGTTTCCCACAAGGGGATTTTCTACAAAATTATACCTGGCTCAACTCTTTTGTTGTCGTAAAGTTTTATATATGAGTTTTCCATAGGACCTTGGTCTATTGTTTAATCAAAAAGTCTAGTCCCATCCGCCTACCCCCCCCCCCCCCCTCCCCCCAAAAGAAAAAAAAGACCAAACCTAAGCTGGGGAACGCACAACAAAAATAACAACCTCCATGGCCATCTGTACATCAACTCAGTTTGCAAACTACGATAACACTATTGGAGCTGTGTTGCATAGAAAAGCTATCCCAATAAAAAAAATCTGAACAGTCATCAGTCATCAGATAAAGGAAATAAGAAGCTAAAACATCACGTATAAAACATAATAAACACATAGTAAATCGTGAAAATGACCAGGGATTGGGAATACGTATTGCCTTCATCAGGAAGGCAATTTTCGAACACACACTAA
>JASPKP010004713.1:0-12500 GCA_030674155.1 Stramonita haemastoma | reverse complement strand
CATTCGCCACAGTGTGAGACGTGTTGGTACTCTATCGCCATTCTGGCCTGTGACCAGCTTGTACAAACAAGAGCTGAACGTGTATTATTTTACCATTCTGAAAGGCAAATGAAGGGAGTTGGTCAGTCTTCTCTCAAACCTGATCATAAAGTCAAAAACATGCATCAACCTACTTGCTAGCCCTATCAACAGAACTGATAAATCTCTGTCTGCCCCAGATTCTACACTCTGCCTCCCCGTATCTTTTTTTTTTCTCGAAGTTATTTTATTTATTTCTTCCATTCTTCTTTTTGTGCTGACTTATGGCAGGTCTCCCGTTCTGTTGACCCTATCGGCTGTGGTGAACAGGCTTCTGCTTTTAAGGGCGGACAGCTAACATGGCTTCCGTCCTCCAGGTTTGAAGGCTGTTGCATAACATTGTGTGCAGTTTTTAGTTATAGAAGTTCTGATATGGTATGCCATAGCAATGTATCGTCAGTGGAAATTTGTTTAAGCTCAGCACAAAAAATGTTGCCTATGTAATCATGTGCTGTAACACTGTTGTTGTCGTCGTAGTTGTTGTTTTTCCTGTTGTTGTGGTTGTTGGTGTTGTTGTTGTTGTTGTTGCTGCTCTTGTTCTTGTTCCTCGTCCTCTTTGCACTCTTCTTGATATTCTTCTTTGCATCCTTCTTGGCATTCATCTTCTTCATCGAACGCTCAACAGCAACTATTGTTGTCCATCACAATTTATAAGCAAAAGTGCGTTGTGCTGCCGTTGAGTGCCTGACAGGTCAGACCCAGCGCACCGGACTTCCGGATCCATGACAGATTCAACATTTTCATCATTCTTATAAACGTGTTTTCTTTGTTAACCACACACTTGCTCGCTAAATTGACGTACAATGATGGCTAGTTCTGCTCCCTTCCCTTGATATTCTCCGGTCGTTCTCTACATGGTATGAAAAAAACCAAGGAAGAAATCGAACACATGTTTCATTCCAGCAGATTGCACTTTATTTCTGGTGCATCAGCCCTCCAAAGATTCTTCCTCATCATCCTCTTACAACCAAGAACAAAACATCCTCTACTTCAGGTAAAGTGTCTCTTCCCTATTAGCTAGGTTTTCACGAATTTTCTCTGCAGACTAAAGGGAGGATGCCCTCTTTTTGTCCACTAGGCAGGTTTTCTCTTTTATTTCACGGGAGAATGTATGAGTGTTATTGAACGTGTTATTTTATGAAATATGGTTGGTCCAAAAATAATTGATTCGGTGGCAAAGGCTTAATTGACAACAAAGAAACAAAGTATATCGTTATTTTTATATTCATGGCGTACAAGTGCTAGGAAAAATGTAAACATGGAAAATAATGCATTACAATCTCTGTTACATAGAACAAACTCTGCAGGTAATGACACCTCTTCAAGAAAGCATAACCAAACAAATAATGTCTATAATCATTCTCCCATACAATGTTTTCTTATCTCAAGCATTTGTCGATGCAAAAACAACGTACAGGACCATTGGAACAGAAAAATCTAGCTTGAGCAATGCCACTGGTGTTTTTGTAAAACAGGAAGTGAATCGGTGATCTAGTAGGATAAAATGGCTGAGTAGTTTAGGACACGTTTTTGATGTTTCTTGTGATGCGATCGCTACTCAAAACTAACAAAGTCTTCTTGAATACACATCATTATCATTATATATACACTCAACCATTAGCCAGACTACAGCCTAAAGCAGAGAGGTTTTTGAAAAAGAAAAAGTTTCATTTAAAGTCATATTACTCAAGGATGTATTCGATTCAAACACAAACAAAACAAAATAAAGAAGACAAAAAACTTCAAACTGTTTGCAAGAAATCTAAACACCTAGAATAAAACATAACCGGAAGATCATGAAAATAACTTTTGACCATTTTTGATATGTAGTGTATGGACAAGTGCACTTAATAGTTCCCTATTGACAATAAAATACAATCTTCTTTATGACATTTCACACAACGCAATTTTGAATACTAAATTATTCCCACTAGCTTTAACACAAAGATGTAACAAGTCAGATGGTCTCCGTAAGAACGCGCAAAAGTAGAAGAAGGATATACTAATGGAATAAAGTTTGTTGGCAACAGATAGAGGGAGGGGAAAAAACATTTAAAATTCAGTTTCAGTGCAGGAATAACTGCATAAACTTATAGAATCGGGTACTAACTCAGTCTTGCACAATTACGATGGACTTAAACACACACACACACACACACACACACACCACACACACACACACACACACACACACACACACACAACACACACACACACACACACACACACACACACACACACACACACACACACACACACCTCACTCACTCACATACACACACACTCTCTCTCTCTCTCTCTCTCTCTCTCTCCTCTCCTCTCTCTCTCTCTCTCTCTCTCTCTCTTTCTCTCTCTCTCTCTCTCTCTCTCTCTCTCTCTCTCTCTCTCTCTCTTCTCTCTCTCTCCTCTCTCTCTCTCCTCTCTCTCTCTCTCTCTCTCTCTCTCTCTCTCTTAAATATAACTGTTTTGTTTTCTTCTCACATTTGTACTACATTCTCTTCTTTCTTCATTCTCAAGCCCCCCCCCCCCCCCCCCCCCCCCCCCCCCCCTGCCCAGTCCTCTCCTCCAGCTAAACAATGTAAGATTCATCAATTTTCCATACAGGCCAACTGAATTGTTAGTTACGAGAACTGCTTTTCCCAGACAAACTAACTGATTTATAAAGGTGACTGAGTCTGGCTCCAGAAACTCTAATGTTTTGGTTGTCCACGAAAAGCAATCCATTGTTTTTAGAGGGATTTTCAACAGACTATTCCTGTTGAAATGCTGTGGGGGGGTTTTCCGAGAGGGGTGACTTAGTTTGCAGACTTTTATCACCACTGTACATACCTACCACAGTCACTACCAAAATTGCATCAGCCATTACCGCCACCACAACTTTAACTAGTGTCATACTACAGCCATAGTTAAAACAAAAAGTCCTATGACCATACACATTATGTATCTGATAATTGTATCAATGATAATGCTTTTCATCTATTATCTAGCTTGTGTAGCAGCAGCAACAACAGGAACAAATGTGGCTGTAGCAGTAAAAGAAAAAGCAGCAGCAGCAACAGCAGCGGCAACAGCAGCACCAGAAACAACAGCAACAACAGCAACAAACCACCACCACGAACAACAAAAGTGCAACCTATGCTTTAATGAAAGGAGATAGATATAATAAATACAGATCACATAATCTCCGACTGGATACATTGATCGTTATTTGGATGTATTTTCAATTAAGACATGATCCGGAATTAACCCTATTAGCACTATTGATAAAAAAACACACACACACACACTGATTCGTAGCATATATGTGAGGGAAAAAACAACAAGAAACAAAGAAACAAAATACTGTCCTAATTTAGACGATAACAATACACTTTATTTCAATATCAACAAAGGAACCAAAACATTTCTTTTTAATGATAAGTTTACGAAAGTTTATGTGAAAGCGGTTGATAGAAAGAAAAGAAGGAATGCAGAGAGAGAGAGAGAGAGAGAGAGAGAGAGAGAGAGAGAGAGAGAGAGAGAGAGAGAGAGAGAGAGAAGGGGAGAGAGAGAGAGAGAAGAGGAGAGAGAGGAGAGAGAGGAGAGAGAAACTGAACACTGAACACTGAACACTGAACACTGAACACTGAAATTGTTTAATGTACATCGGCCTTAGGCCACAATACAAAAGAGTGGTGGACATAGAGTGTGTGCATATGACATAGGTGTTATAAACATATTACTATCAACGTATATGTATATGAAATAATGTATGAGTAATAATAAAGCAAGAAAGTTATATAAGCAGAGAGAGAGAGAGAGAGAGAGAGAGAGAGAGAGAGAGAGAGAGAGAGAGAGAGAGAGAGAGAGAGAGAGAGAGAGAGAGAGAGAGAGAGAGAGAGAGAGAGAGAGAGAGAGAGAGGAAGGCAAGGCAAGGCAAGGCAAGGCAAGGCAAGGCAAGGCAAAATACTTTTATTCGAGGATAATAGATAAGGACTCATGTGCTTTTTTACATACAGTCCCCGCCCCTTTCAGGGGATAACATCAAGATAAAAAGACAGCCTCAACTAAAACAAGAACAATTATAATAATAATGAGAGAGAGAGAGAAGAGAGAGAGAGAGAGAGAGAGAGAGGAGAGAGAGAGAGGAGAGAGAGAGAGAGAGAGAGAGAGAGAGAGAGGAGAGAGAGAGAGAGAGAGAGAGAGAGGGATTTATGTCCATACTATCTTACTACACCGCAATTGTACAAAAGAGCTTGAAAGTAGAAGAAAGTATGTCATCAGGCTGAGCACCCTTAACAACATGTATAACATCAACAATGGCGACGTTAGCAAAAACAAAAGCTGAGACTTTTACCTGCAAATACCAACAACAATGTAAAGTAGTACAAAATTAATAACAAATGAAATAATTTACAACATACAAAGTATCAGAATATTTACATTTGTCATTGTGTATCACTTGGGCCCCTGTAGATTTCTTTGCATAAAATTCAGGCCGCTCTCCTATGGAAAAGCGCGTCGCCATAAGAGCAACACCACCCAGTAATATCATGAAAGGCATAAACTACTGCAAACAAACAAATAAACAAACAAGCAAAGAAACTCACACAGTCTACCAAAAGACAAAAAACACTAACAAACAAACAAGCAGACGGAAAAAACAAATACAAAGAACAACAGCATGAATAACAACAGCAACATCAACAAGATTATCAATATCACACAAACGACCAGGAAAACAGCACGCTCTTGGTTAATCAGTTTCTGAGTGCTGTTAATTACGGGGTGCACCCACGCCATAATTACAGGCATCTTGTTTATTAACCTCTGCATTTTAACACCCAAATCTCTGCCCAACACTCCGGGCAATCTCTCAAAAGGGTATAATTATCTGTCATTATACACAGACAGACAAACACCACACACCCACCCGCGCGCGCGCGCGCACACACACACACACATACATATATGAATACATATGTGTATGCACACACACACACACACACACACACACACACACACACACACACACATATATATATATATATATATATATATATATATATAGAGAGAGAGAGAGAGAGAGAGAGAGAGAGAGAGAGAGATATATATATAGATATAGATAGATATATATAGATAGATAGATATATAGATATATAGATATATAGATATATAGATATATAGATATATATATAATATATATAGGTGTGTGTGTGTGTGTGTGTTTACATATATATATATATATATATATATATATATATATGTGTGTGTGTGTGTTGTGTGTGTGTGTGTGTGTGTGTGTGTGTGTGTACACGCACACACATACACATTTCACACATGCACACACGCTAAAACCTACAAACACATACACACACGCACACGTGTATACATATACAGACGCGAAGCACAGACGACCCCCCCCCCCCCCCCCACACACACACACACACACACATACATACGCGTGCGCATGCGCATGCGCACGCACGCACGCACGCACACACACATGTACAAGTGCACACAAACACACAGACATACACACACACACATGCGCGCGCGCCCAAATTTATTACAACGGTCCACAGGGGAAAAAAGCGGACGAATTGTAAAACTGGACAGCTCTCAATGTCCCTGGTTTGTGAAATGTGTTTGGAGTGCAGCTACATATTTCTTTTCCTAGAACAATTATTTAATGCGGGTTTTTTGTCATTTTTGTCTTGTTTTTCTTCCTTTACATTGACAACACACCATTCAGTTAGGAGTATGAAAAATAAGCTCTCTGTCTCTTTGCCCCTACTTCAGTTTGTCTATCTGTCTGTCTATGTTTATCTCTCTCTCTCTCTCTCTCTCTCTCTCTCTCTCTCTCTCTCTCTCTCTCTCTCTTCTCTCTCTCTCTCTCTCTCTCTCTCTCTCTCTCTCTCTCTCTCTCTCTCTCTCTCTCTTAAAAGATATGACTAAATGCTTTATTTTTCGTCTCCGCCCTTATCAGTACTGACCTGCGAATTTAAGGACACATTTTTTGTTTGAAAGATAATTCCAACTTTCTTGTCTATTGCAGATCATATTAATAGAAAGCCCCTGATATTCTAATCTATTCTTGTGAGAGAAAAACAGTTTTCTATGGTAGGGAAGGACAAATTTGATTTTACTTTTTCATCTTATCTCTAATGTGATTTTTTTTCTGTCTCTTGAGATCATAAAGTACTGGTAGTGGTTTTAGCATTGGTAATGACTATTCAATATCATGGTTTTCAAACACACAAACTAGGTTTGGGCATTTTTGAATCTATAAATTTCCAAGTGTGATCCAATCAAAATTCATGTAAAGCATGATCCGTAAATATTTTTTGGACCAATCAAGAAAGAACAATTCGGTAGGTGATAGCATATATATATTTTAGTCTGAAGAACCGTACTTTTCTTGGAATGTGGTGTGTGTGTGTGTGTGTGTGTGTGTGTGTGTGTGTGTGTGTGTGTGTGTTCTTTAACTCATAACTAATGATAGGCCTACTGTTTAGGGTTTTTTCTTCTGTGCCTTATAGCATTTGTTTTGTCTGTAAAATTTTACGATAAGACACGGAAGATATGAATTTCAGTTTATGGTCCTGTTTACATTTCCCCCCCTGTATAGAAACATTGAAGACAAATCGCTGAACTGCTCTCAACGTCATATTCCTCTGAATTACAGCCATCCATTTTGTCAATCCTTTCATCTTTCAAACACATAGCTGAATACATTTCCTGCTGTAGATGACACTGTTTTGTATTTTGCATCTGTAGGGGCAATGTTCATTATTAAGAGATAATGATTTATGTTGTGTTGTGGACCCCAATGGCTGGAGAGGCGGTTTAGGACAAGTCTTTGCTTTTAAGGACAGAGGGCTGTAATCATACTGATCTGACAGTTGTCGGGTGATGTATGGAGACTGAATGTTATGGGAGACTGTTTTCATGACATAAGACACTCCAGGTTTATGTATTTTCTAGAAATGAAATCATAAAAATTATTTTATGTCGGGCATTTGTATTCCCGCTCCATGTGATATATTTGTTTATATCATCTTTTATGATGACGTGTAAAGTTGCAATGTAAGCCATACATCAATCAATATAGCTGCATCATTTATGTAAGGTTCAAAATAGCTAAGGCGGTTGTATGCCAATTTCCTTTAGGCCATCAAATATGTGATACCAGGGAAATGTGCAGAATGCTTGTAATCAAACCGACTGTTATGAACTTGCACTGAGTTTGTTAAGAATGCTATTTATTCAGTATTATTTTGTATAAGTGGTTTTCAATCATTCATGCCAATTTTCTGCTGACAATGCCATTGAGTAAATGTTATTAATGCGCGCGTGTGTGTATATTTTCAAAACTGCGGTCCTTTTTATTGCTGTAATCATTGTTGTTGTCATTATTATTGATTTTGTAGATGGCTTGATGAAAAAAGCAAGTGTTTTGCTTACTCAATGTACCATCTGTGAATAAAAATTTGACTTTGACTTTGATTTGACTTTGACTTTCACACACACACACACACACACACACACACAACACACACGTGCGCGCGCGCACGCACGCACGCACGCACGCACGCACGCACGCAGCCTCTTGTAAACTGTGAACAGAAAGGGCTCTGAGAACCGAGTAAAGAAAAGCTATGAAATGAATTCCCATGTCTGCATTGATATCAAGGACCCCTTGCTAAATGTATGCAAATAAGATGCTCTGTCTTCGATCAAGGTATCAATTATCTATCTCTGTTTCAGTCTCTCTGCATACTTTATTCTCTTTCCTTTCAGCGTCCCTCTGTGCTTCCGTCTGTCTGTCTGTCTGTCTGTCTCTCTGTTTCTTTGTCTGTCTGTCTGTCTTCCTTGCTATCTATCTCTTAAAAATCTTTTGCATTTGCATTCGCATTCTTTCTCTCTCTCTGCGTGTGTGTGCGTGCGTGCGTGTATACGTGTATGATTATGTTTATTTTTGCGTCAAAATACGTGTGTGCACGCGTGCGTGTCCGTGTATGCATCTATGAATAAGAGAGACACAGATACCTACATTATTACATACATACATATAACTGGTTACCTGCACTTGTTTTTCTCCACTATGTTTTCACAATTACATATATATATCCATATCTATCTATCTATCTATCTATCTATCTATCTATCTATCTATCTATCTATCTATCTATCTATCTATCTATATATATATATATATATATATATATTACAGAGAGAGCGAGAGAGCGAGAGAGCGAGAGAGCGAGAGAGAGAGAGAGAGGAGAGAGAGAGAGAGAGAGAGAGAGAGAGAGAGAGAGAGAGAGGTGTATTTTTGACATTGCTTACTGTATGATGTTATAAATGAAAGAAAAAGAAAATATACATAATAAAGCACTCTAGATAATGGCTGCAAGGAGAGTAGACAAATTCAGATGCATTCGAGGAACATTTTACAAATGTACGGTAAGAGCTGTCAAATATTTGAAATTCTTTGCTTTCATTTCTTTTTTCAGTTTAAAAAGTGTGCATATATACATGTATATATATATATATATATATATATATATATATATATATATATATATATATATATAATATGTATATGTATATGTATATGTGTGTGTATGTGTGTGTGCGCACGCGCGCGTGTGTGTGTGTGTGGTGTAAAACATATACATCTTTTGCGGAGATAACTCAGAGTGCCGGATACATAAAAAACAACAACAACATAAACAAAACGCAGGGGTCAATGCACAAGATCCCTGTATTATTGGCGTGCGAGAAAATGCAAATTGATGGCACTCAGAAACGAATTTTTAAGAGCATGATTTTCTGGTTGTTAGTGTGAGTGATGATGTTGTTGGCGTTGCTTCTGTTTGCTTATTAATTTTACTTACGGATGATTGGTGGTCTAGAGGTACCGCGCCTGCCTAGAAAGCAAAAAGTCCGGGTCCAAGTGTGCTGTGGTTCGAATCTCGATTGGGCCCAAACTTTTTTCCCCATCCATTAGACCATGAGTAGTGATTTGGGTGCTAGTCTTTCGGATGAGACGATAAACCGAGATTCCGTGTGTTACACATAGCTATCTAGCGCACGTAAAAGAACCCATGGCATCAAGAAGGTTGTCCTATGCAAAATTCTGTTTAAAAAAAGCCAATCTGGTAGGGAAAGAAATACAGTTGCAGACAGGAAAAAGACAAAAAAAATGGGTGGCGCTGCACTTGTAACAACACGTTCTTCCCGGGTAGAGCATCCCGAATTTCACGCAGAGAAATCTGCTGTAACATAAAGAGGTAGAAAATAAGAATATTAATAAAAAATGTGTCTCTGGTTCGATTTTTAGTTACTTGCTGCTGCTTGTATTGTGCATGATGGAGCTTAAAATCTCTTGGCAGAAAAAGTGTTGCATGTAAGTACACTAGTGTAAATTACACTATAGACCAGAGCTTATCTCAATTTCTGCTAAGAAGAAAAATGCTGCACTTGTGTGCAAGATATTGGGCATCGTTCAGCACCAGGACCTGTTAGTATTCTCATAACAGGGATTAGAAGAGGATGGCTTATCCGCCAGTTGTTAACGCCAGGGAGGAATACATTCTTAAACGATCATCTTAGAAGTAATGAAGGCAGTTTTCAAACACGACCAGACCACGAACCAAGCTCTGCAACCTGAAGGCTGACTCCATCATGCTGTACGATCTGCCAGTGTAGGCATGCAATGCTGGAGTTCTGAGAACTAAGGATTTTAATCGTTGGAAGCTAAAACGTCCTTTACAAAAACACATTGTTGACATAAACAGGTCACTCTGCTTGCAGAGACTTTTGTCTGCACATGGTAATGCTGTGGGATTGAAGACATATTTTCCACAGCACTGAGCCTCTAAAACTCGTAAATTAACTTTGTCAGCAGTCACCAGCTATGATAGGGTGTATCCCCTAAGATATGTAAAGCTATGAATGGCTTTATAAATTTGTCTGGTTTTCTATGGTAAAGTAAGCACCGTAAATTCTTTGAATGAGACTATAATCCAAGGTCAATGTGCAAACACACGCAAAAATCTTGCGCCCACGTTATATCCCGTTCCACTTTTCGGAAGACTAGTCAACTGTGTCAGTGGGAGTGAATGATAACATTTACAAAAATGCACACACACGGGAACTGGATATAAAAAGCACACGAATGCGTAGACCTTTTCCGTAAACCAAATTTTAAAAAAATTAAAAGGTCGTTTTTTCTTTAAAATAGTTTCCATATCATTGTTTTCTTCTGATGAGCTAAACATATAGCAAATAATAATTTAATGGCATGCAGATCTCCCCTACACAAAAAAAACAAAGCAATTGAACAAATAAAGAAAGTATAAACATTTTGTTTACCGAAAGGAACTTTGATTTTTTACACAGCAAAGAAAACCTGTGAAAATGTGGGCTTTAGAAGAAGGAGCTTTTAGCATCATCACGGCAATGGGATATGTTTAGCTGTAAGGAGGTGTTGAGCAGGAGTGGCTGAAATGTTAGCACGCCAGAAACAAATTGCAGCACACACATGCATTTACCGCAGCTTTTTGTTTGTTTTTTGGAGCTTCGTAACACAAACGTGCAGAGAACAGCATACGTATCCTGGAATAAGTAACAAAGATTACCCATAATATAAGTGAATGTAAAAACAGCAGGTGGTACGTGGGTATGGAACTTAAATACCACTTTCTGAGATAGAAGACAATACTAAGGTTGACATGCCTTTGTACAAACCATTCGCGATTTTAATACGTGGTTATTGTGGCAGCGTGTCAAGTGTTGACGTCAAGCGTAATCTCTGCTGACGACATTCTGGGTGGAGGCATATCAGGACAGTGGCATTACTAAAAACTGTACACGGCTATACGGAACAGTGTGCCTTGCGTCCTGCAAATATGCCAGTAATAGAGGGCTAAAGCTAAGCCATGTGAGCAGTGTGTGCTAAAAAGCAGAGGCGTTCACTTAACTGCTACGGTCACCTAAAGCATAAGCTTTTAATAATTTAGGACATAAACATATATAAGTAATAAATTAATTCCCAGAGCAAGACACATGGGGATAGAGTGCACGACAGGAAAAACAAGTGTCACTGCATTACAGATCAGCATCTAGGATGACGGAAGTGTTGAAGCAGATAGACTGACATTCTAGCGAAGATAAAATTTGCCTTCCAGTGGCGGCATTGTCGTAGTCCATGACTCCCATCGGAGTTAAAATGAGTGCAGACCTCACACTCCCCAAAGTCCTTCGGATGAGACTATAAACCGATGCGCCGTATGCGAACGCACGCAGAACATCTTACGCACACGTTAAATCATGTTCCGCTTTTCGAAAGAGTGGGCCATTGTGCGCCGGTGGAAACATATAACAAAATCTACAAAACTACATGCACACGGGGACTAGATGAAAAAAGTATATGGGAATTTATTCCATTATCCTCGACATAAAAGAATAAATCTCTGTGTGTGTGTGTCTTTGTATCTCTGTCTCATTTTTGTTTTTGTTTTTTCAGATTTCTTTTGATGTTTTTCTTTTATCAACAATTGCTTCTGAATGGCGTACACATCCCGCTGATTTCAAGGAGACCTTGCTAATCAATGACCTCATAACTTGGCTCGTTTTAAAGATGGAGGACGTATTACTACCCTTTTTTTTTAACTCTGGATAACCAGAATAACGTGATGCTGTGCGTTTGTCTAGTTGCTTTTTTTTCCCCTGGAGAACCGGAAAACTAGGCAATTTGTGAAACAGAATGAGGTTTGTGCGTGCACGTGCAAGGCTCAAACACGGAAATAGCGCCGATTCCCTAAAGACGGGGTGTGCAATATAGGACGCAAAGAAAACAGGTCCCTTGAATGGTTAGCTTATATAAAGAGAGAGAGAGAGACAGACAGACAGACAGACAGACAAAGAGAGAGACAGACAATAAGAGAAAGTGAGAATAAATAAGAGTGAGGTGGAGAGAGAGAGAGAGAGAGAGAGAGAGAGAGAGAGAGAGAGAGAGAGAGAGAGAGAGAGAGAGAGAGAGAGAGAAGAGAGGAGAGAAATGAATGAATGAATGAATTAATTAATGAATGAATGATCTTTATTTTTCAAGGGTTACAGAGTATTACTTTTTTCATCCGGCCCTTGCCCTGATCAGAGAATAAAGCTAGGAAACCCCCTCCCTACCCGTACATACCAGCATCACCAACACAGCAGTTTAAGCAATATTTAAAAAGAAGAAAACGGGATACATTCAACAAAACGCGTAATCATAACTGGATACACTGCTAATTTATTAAAACAAAAGAAAAAAAATGTATTCGCAAATGCATAGTCCACAGCTGACTTGAATAAATTATTATGTAGACAGATGCACTGAATATATTTACGTAAAACAAGTAGATTAATTGAGAGGAGAAAAACTAAAGAAGAAAAAA
>JASPKP010004712.1:0-17144 GCA_030674155.1 Stramonita haemastoma | reverse complement strand
AAAAACCCGCTGCTTTTTCCCCATTATTCGATACAAAAGAAAAAATCAAATCAAATCAACCACGAGCGCTTTTTCCCATTCCCTCGACATAAAAGAACAGACAGAAAAAACGGACACCACACATGGGGGACTCACCCAGGTGGCGATAGTGTTGTCGGGCCAGCACCAGGGAAAGAAGGGAAGGGTGCAGGACAGCAGACCAAAGGCACAACCGGGGGTCGGCCGGGGGTTTTCCCTTGCGGAACCGTGGCCATCTCCGACCCCAGGGGCCCACGCCGATGAAGCCCCCAAACACCGTGTGTCCGAAGTCGGGGCCCCTCGGGGGGGAAAAGAGAAAACACAGCTGTCAAGTTTTCCCCCCAAAACTTCAGCTCCAATCCAATCCAATGATGTTGCTTATACCCCCGCCGACCACTAGGCCTATCAGGGTATCCCCCGAAAACATTTTAAAATCGTTTAAAAGTGTGCGACTAGTACAGTTAAAACGAGGTAAAAAAACCAACTTCCTGCCTTGCTTGTATCGACCCCCCCGGGGCCCGCCCCAAAAGGGGTCAGCCCAGGACGGCCCCCGCGTCGGGGGAAAAAACCACACTTAAAAGAGATAAAACCCAAAACCAGTTCCTTAAAAAAACCTTGTCCTTAGAGACCAAGTATCCCCATTTTTCATCATTTAGACGAAAAAACCCAGATTCTTAAAAGGGAAGTTAAAAATGGTGTCGGTAGAACACCCGAAAGAGGATCTTTGGGGAGCCCCGCGGTAAAAGCTTGGCCAAATTCCTGAACATCCCGCACTCCTAAATTCTTTTGGGTGATTTAAAAAAAAAAAAAAAAAAAAGTCTTTTGGTGATCCCCTCCAAAGATCAGGGCCACTCTGGAAAAAAAAGCAGACCAGGTTAATTTTCCCCCCCACTTTCAGCTCAATCAGCTCCAAATTAAATCCTCTTAGTCCGGAACAAATTCCCGGGGGAATTGAATAATTACCCCCCCCTTTTTTTTTTTAGTCCCGAACCGGGATTTGCCGAATTTAATAATTACCCCCTCAAGTCCTAAACCCGGATTAGCTGGGATTGAATAATTCCCCCCCTTAAGTCCTGAACTGGTTGGGGCCGGGGATTGAATAATTCCCCCCCCCCCCCCCCCCCCCCCCCCCCCAAAGCCCAAAAAACCGGGATTTGCCGGGATTTAAAACAGTGTTTTCCATAACTGTGACCCCTCTTTAAATTTTAAACCCACATTCAATGCTCTATTCGACTCGAGGTGGGAAAAAACCCTTTTAAAAAAAAACCCTTTGTCCTTAAGAGACCCAATTTTATACCACCCTTAAAAAAAAAAAACCCACACGTGTGTGTGCACGACAAAAAGAAAGAAAAAGGGGAGGGGAAAGAAGAAAAAAAAGGGGAGAGAAAATCACTGGGGGTAGTACAGAAAAAAACAAAAAAAGGAGAGGAAGAAGTAGAAGGGGAAAAAACTCACTGGGCGTACAGAAAAAAAAAGAGGAAAGGGAAGAAAAAAGAAAAGGGGAGAAAACTCCTGGGCCACAAAAAGAAAAAAAAAAAAGGTGGGGAAGAATAAAGAAGGGGAGAGAACTCACTGGGCGTACAGAAAAAAAAAAAAGGAGGGGAAAAAAGAAGAAGGGGAAGAACTCACTGGGTGTACAAAAAAAAAAAAAAAGGGGAGGGGAAAGAAGAAAAAGGGGGGGAAAACTACTGGGCGTACAGAAAGAAAAAAAAAAGAGGAGAGGAAAAGAAAGAAGGGGAAGAACTCCCCGGGGCGTCTTCCCCCACGCCTCGGAGCGAACGATGGAGTGGGGCATGAAGGTGGGAGCCCACAAGCCGGGTTCGGTCACAAAGGCCACGGCAGTAAACCCCCACGTCGACAGCGGAAGCTTTTGCTGAAAAACACACACACGCATGCAAGCCAGGGGACGGGATGAAAAAAAGCGCTTTGGGTGTTTTTGGGATCCCATTATCCTCGTTAAAAAATTTAAAAAAAAAAAAAAAAAAAAAAAAAAAAAAGAAAATCCTGTTCTCTTTTCTTTTAAGAGTAGGCCATGGGGGTGGGGAACCAATGACGTTTACACAACTGCATAAAATGGGGTGGATGTAAAAAAAAGCACGAGAGTGCTAATTCCATTATCCCCCAAAATAAAAAAAAAATTAACAAATAGTAAAGGATAAATAAAACAAATAAAAAAAAAAAAAAAACCCAAAAGCACTCAGTCCAGAGCGCAAAATTTTTGGTTTCCATCCCCTAGAAATAGGAAAAAAAAGGTTTTTTCCTCAGAACCGAAACGTGCTCCCCTCCCTTTCCCCCAGAAACTCATTGGGGAAGATGTACTTGATTTTGGGAAAAGAAGTCGGTGTTGTGGAGGTGGGTGCCTCCCCCCGACATACCCCTGGGGGGCCCTGGCAAAAAACAGCGGGATCACACCACCACACCGACCCAGCCCGGAGTCCCTGTCCACAGCCATACCCCTCACGTTATTATAAAATGGTAGTAGGGGGCCACTCTGTTTAAGGGGGATGGGGTGGCCCCAAAGTAGGCGAACTTTGGGCCTCGGCAAATTTTCGACCCCAGTTTTTTTCCGCTCGACGCTGCTTACTTGGGGGGGGAAAGCGACACTTGACCCTGGCTACCCTGCCCCGTTCAGTTTTACAATTTTAAAACTTTGAAACGGCAATGGCAGATTGGTGATAACGAAAATAGCAAGAAAAAAAAGAAAGGGGGGTCTCAGTCCACCAAGGTGGGACGGGTGACAGGGATGGGTACTGTGTTTCTGTCATGTGATGGTCCCTGTCCCCATCACTACGACTTCTTTGGGGGACTCACCACCACTCACTCACTCGCCCCCTTTCCCCAAAGGACGTTGGGGGGACCGGAAGAAGACGCAAGGGAGATCTTTTTCCATCTTCCGATCTGTGTGGTATAGGGGGGTTTTTGCGGGGGTTGGGGGCAGTCCGTCTTTGATTTTGTCAACCCATGATTTCTTTTGCGGCCCTCTTTTTTTTGCCCCGACTGTCCTTGCGAGGGTTTTTGCTGGGCGTTGGTCTTTAGAGACTACTTAGTTTAAAAAATTTGGTTGGTTGCAGAAGTTCTGTGTTGTTTCATATTGTCACCCGTGTGGTGACACTGGTGACAATGTGACACCATGACAATAATACACTTCTGGACTTAACAAGCATTGGGTAACACATACAGATTTGAACGCAAAATAAATGACAAATTATTAAATATGACTTGTTTTTAAAAGAAAAAAAACCATTTAAGAAAATTCTGCTCCTCGAGACGATATAAATTGGGTAAAACAAAAGGTGTTTGGGGACATTGATGACCTTGCAAAAGCGTTGCTCCCCCCCCCCCCCCCCACAAAACACCCACACACATATCACAAACACCCACACAATCCTCTCTTTTTTTTAAATTAAAAAAACAATCCCCCAATGATTTGATATCTGTTTTTAAGCCCTCGAAAATTCAGACAAACACAGAAAAAGAGAAACGGGAAAAAGGTCTACTCAAAACGTTAAAAAGCACAGTTCCATCAACTTTAAAAATTTACGTACCTCAAACATACGCCACTGATGGATATCTTTGCCATTTTTGGGATCCAAAAAACCCCCAAAACCACTGAAGAAAAACAAAAACCCAAAGGCAACAAAACATTATCAATTGCAATGAAAAAAGGGTAAGGGCCCCATAACCTATGGGGTTGTGGGGGAGCTAGGCTCAGAGCCCTCATTTTCTTAGGGGGCTTGCATTTTGAGGGTGTGCCCATTCCCCCCCCCTTTGCGTTTTACCTTCGCTGACCTAAAGAGGGCAGGCCCATTTACAGCTGGGTAAACCGGGGGGGCTTATGAAACCAAGGGTGCAAACGTTTCACCCAACCAATTACGGGACCCCCCTGGGTTAGGGGGACACCTTTCCTTTTTACATATTTCTACATTTGGGACTTACTTTGTTTTAAAAAAAACTGTTTTTTGTATTTTGTCCTTCAGACGGAACCCCTAAACTGGGCCCCATGTGCGAACGCACACAAAACATTTTTGCCACCATTAAACTGTTCCGCTTTTCGTAAGAGTGGGCCATCGTGTCCCTGTGAGAAAGATGAAAAAATGACAAAACGCATAACACGGGGGCGGATGTAAAAAGCACAAAAAGGCTTTTTCGTTTACCCTTTTGATATAAAAGAAAAAAAAAACAGTATACTTTTCTTGGGGCAAAAAATTTTTTGGGCAGAAACTAACTTTTTTAGTAGAAAAAGGGAAGACATTTTAAGTTTAAACGAATGCATTGGGTTTAACCCCTTTGCTTTTGGGATTTTTTGAACAAAAAAATGCCCTGATTTCGCATTCCTAAAAAAAATCGGTCAGGCACCATGCTCACTGCTTTTCTCCTTCTAAGTAATTTCTAGCAGCGTAATTACTTCCGATCTCAACGGGTTTTTACCTCTGCCTGATAGAGCTTTTGGCAATGTGGTAAAAATTGTGATGGTAAAGTTGGGGAAATTAGTGTGTGTAGAGCCCGAAAAATCCGTTCGAGTTTTGAAGGGGGGGGTAATTATTTGTTTTTAAACTTATGATCAAACAATATGACAACAATATTCTTGACTGTTACGTTTAAGAAAACACAGACAAGTATGAAATCACTCCAATAACAAAGCCTGATTTAGTGTTTGAATATGTGCAAAAAAAAAAAAAAACCCCCAACAAAAAAAACACTTTAAAAAATTTTAAAAAATTTATTGATTCATTTACTTTATGGGAAAGATCAAATAATGTGCTGTTTATTTTTAAAAAAACGTTACAAATAATTTAACCCCTAAATTTTTCAAACCACTAGATTTATAAAAAAAACAATTACCAACAAAAAAACACAGTAAGAAAAGGGAAAAAAACAAAAAAGCCCACCATTTCAGTCATACATGAAAAAGCGAAAATTTAAATGGAACGGGCACGTACAAATCAAAAGGGACTAGAAAAAAAACGATACTGCAAGGCCTGTCCAAGGGGAAATAAAAAGAGGCAGCCCAAAAAAGAGAAGGGGAGGACAACATCACGATGGACGGGCTAAAAACTCAAAAAAAACCCGGAAAGGCAGAACAGAGAGAGGAAGGGGGGGACTGGTTATAAGTCTTCAGGGGTGTCCCCACGGTCGCCCAAACCCAAAAAGGTAGTGATAGATAAAGATAGATAATAGATAGATAGATAGATAGGACAGATAGATAGATAGACAGCAGATAGACAAAGACAGACAGACAGACAGACAGTAAAGAAGTGAAGAACAATAGATAAAAGATAGTAGATGTAGATAGATGAAAATTAGATAGATAGATGATAATAGATAGATAGATAAAATAGATGATGGATAGAAGACAGCAGAAGATGAAGAAGCAGAGACCCCCTTCCCCCGGGAATGGCAAAGTAGAAAACATCAACATGACGTGCCCCACCCTTTGGCAAAAGATGGGCGAGATGGTAGGGGCATGGGGGGTACTGGCTTCCCCGATGCCAACCGAGCCCCAGGAACAAAAAGGCCGGGAAGTTCTGAATGCGACATGGAGGTTCACTCCCACTAGAAATATCAGCATCTTTTATGGATGCTTCGATGCGGTTTTGAGGGCAGAGTGGACGCACCGCGGGCAAAAAACCCCTTACCGTCCATCAGGATACCTCGAAAATGTTATAGACACAACACACACCACACACACACACACACCCCCACACACACACACCACTGTAACTCCTCTCTGTTCTTTGTCGTCGTCCTGCCCTTCCCTCTCTTTTCAAACTCACATGACACAACACACACAGTGCCACCAAAACACACAAACACACAGGGGGGAAACCCACACACACACACACACACACAGGGACACATCAACCACACCCCCAGGGACACACACACAGACACGCACACACACTTACACGAGCAAAATGCAGCGTGAAAATAACAACGCACACACACCCAAACACCAAAAACAATTTAAAATTCGGGGTTACTAAATAAACCCCTTTAACCCACAACAGGGGAATCATGAACATTTTTCAATCAAAAAAAAAAAAAAAATCAACCCTTTGTAAAGCTCCCAGGCACGAAAAAAGGGTAGAACCCCCCTATGATTAATTAATTTCATCAAGGGGCCCCCCCTTTTACAGAAACTGATAGACGGCGCCCCAAAATCGGCCCCAAGAAAAAAAAACCCGGGTAATACTGGGAACAAAACGATAAAATTCCCCAATGGGGGGGTGGGGGGGGGGGGGAAATTGTTCGGCCCCCCCAAAAAAAAAAATTTAAAAAATGAAACGCAAATCTCTCAGCCCCTTTGACTCCCGTGCACTCGCTTTTTGGGCACAAACCCACGGGAAAATAGGTGTTTTTTTTAGCGCCTGTGCCATGCCCGTGCCCATCTTTTGGGTTTTGAAAGGCATCATTCGAGAGACTTATTTTCCCTTCTTTTTTTTTTAGGGCTTGGGCCTCATCTAGTTTTTTTCTTCTTTTTAAAATTTTTTTTTCGTTTTTTCCCTCTCAAAAGCAACCGCAAATTCAAGTAAAGCCCCTCCTTTTTCGTTTTTCGTAAGGCGGCCACCGGGGCCGGGGGGGAACGGGCCCCCTTTAAAAAAAATGCGTACAAAAAGGGGATAAATTTAAAAAAAAGCACAGGATGCTTATTCCATTTCCCGTAAAAAAGTTTTAAAAGAAAAAAGTTTGAAGATTGTGGGGGGAAATTTTTACGCATGCCGAGAAAGCGCAAAACTTATTCTTTCACAGTAAAGCTTGCTGTTTTGCGGAAAGGGAAAAATTTATCCCTGGCCCCAAAAAAATTTCGTCGGAAGGGGGGGTGGAGGGGGGGAGGGGGCGTAACACAGAAACGGGCCATGACAGACTGTCAAAAAAATGTCACCTCATTTTTTTTTTTTGAGACGGAAATCTAATGGGTCACGGGCAAACAGAATCAGTGCGGTATGGCTCCTTCGAAAATTTTGGGTTTTCCCCCTGTTTACAATCGGTAAAATCCCCAATTCCCTTTTATCGCGAACCCGGGAAATACCTATGGGTTAAACCCTGCGCTCGAATTTTTTTGGGGCCACGGGTTCGTTCCCGGGGTTGGGGGGATTTTTCCGGGGGGTTTTAAACACATGCGACTTCACCCCCCCCCCCCAAAAGTCTTTTGGATGAACAAAAACCCGGGCCCCGTGTGAAAAACCGCACGAAAAAAATTCTTGCAACATTTTAAATCCTGTTCGTTTTTTCGCAAAAAGTGGGCCATCGTGTGCGGTGGGAAAAAATGACATTGACAAACTGCATACAAAAAGGGGGGACGGATTTTAAAAAAGCATAGTTTTGCTTACCCTTAAACCCCTCAATAAAAAAAGAAAAACAAATAAATTAAAAAAAAGAACAATTTAAAAAAAGTTTTTTTTTTTTGTCCCCCTTTCCCAAAACCTTAGACAGGGATACCCCTTTTGAAAAAGGGGAGACAGATCTTCTGCCCCCTTTAAAAACGGGGGCCTAAAAAATTTTTTAATCCCTAATCCTTCAGAAGCAAATCAGTTTTTTTTGTAAAGAAAGCTTGCACTGTTTGTCCCAAATGGGGTTTTGAGAAATGGTGTCAAGCCGTTTTTGTGTTTGGGTTTTTTTTCGCTTTTGCACGGGTAAAAAAATTTTTAAAAAAATTTAAAAAAAAAAAAATTTTAAAAAAAAAACTTTTTTTTTTCCCCAATCCTTTTCTCTCCCTTTGGGTGTTATTTTTTTCTTTGCTCTTAAAAAAAAAATTCCCCCTTTTTTTGTTAAATTTTAACCCTCTTAGTCCCCCCCCCGGGGGGATTTCCTTTTTTTAAAAACATTCCCCCCCCTAAATTCTCGAACTGGGTTTTCCAAATTTACACACAAAATTTTTTCCACCCGGATCGGATGGTTTCATGCCCGGGTTCCCAAAAGGGCCCGACCTTCTGTTGCACATCAGGACGGGTAGAAATAAAAATACCCTGGTCATCAGTGAGGTACTTCCCATTTTTGTCTTGGACTTTAAGCCTTTCCTTTTTTTGTGCCCGTCAGGTCTTTCACCAGTTGATATGCCTTACGTCTCTATTTTTAATTTAAAAAAAAAAAATTTAAACTCAGGCTGCACTTTTTGCGGGTTAGAAAACTTAATGCCTTCCCCAAACACCAACCCCGCTTTTTTTTTATGGCCCAATTCAGTGTACAAATTTTGGGAAACAGACTGATTTTCCAGCTTCTCGAACACAAAATTTTTAATGTGTGTGTGGGGTGGTGTGTGTGTGTGTGGTGTGGTGTGGGTTTGGGTGTGTGTGTGTGTGTGTGGGTGTGGAGTGGCGGTGTACATGCGTGCATGTGTGTATACATCGAATTTGCTAAAAACTATTTTTGTCTTGAGTGCTTGTGTTTTATCTATAGGTCAAATGCAAGCCTTTTATTTGTTTTTGCAAGATATGGCACTATGTAAATTTCATGTATTATTTTATATTTTTCTTTTCTTCTTTTATATTTTACTATCATTATCGTTATTATTATTATTATTATTTTTATCATTATATTTCATTTTTATTATTTTAATTTTATATCCCACACCACACTCGAGGCATGAAGGAAGCGCTGACGGTGGGGAATCCCGACCACAGGAATTGCCCCGGCCATGATGTATTTGCGGGTGTAGCGATCGCGAGGTACCAAGAGGGGGGGGAAAATATGTTTGGTGCAATGAAAGGGGGTCTGTATCAACCCTGCCTGGAGTTTTTCGATGTCGTAGTAGGCCATGAGTCTTTCAACACTCCCGAAACCGAACCTACAGCCTCTTACTTTGTACGCCTGAACCAGAAAGCCCGGCCTAAACTCAACAAACCCCCAGAAAGGCAGAAAAAGAGAGAGGGAAAGGAGGGAAAAGGTTTCAAGTCTCATCAGGGGGCCCCCCCCGGGCGCCAGGGTAAGGGGAAAAATAGATAAGATAGATAGATAGATGATAGTAGATGATAGATAGCAGACAGAGAGACAGAAGCAGACAAAAGACGACAGACAGACAGATAGAAAGAAAGACCAAAAAAAATCAGCATTGTTTTTTTATGCCTGAACGGAAACAAAACTTTTGTTATGAACCCCCCCCCCCCCCCCTCATTTGTTATGCCTAAAAATAAACAATACATCATTTGTACCCCTTAAATCTTAAGTATAAAGAATTTCATTCAGTATGCCCGAAAAAAGAAAGATTTATCATCCCCGTAGCCCAAAATATATTTTAAAACAATACATCATTCAGTATGCCGAAACAAAAAAATACATAATGAGTATGCCCAAAAAAATTAAACAATACTTCATCGTTTAAACTTATTTAAAATCATTCTATGCCTGAAAAAGTGAAATGTAAACAATACTTCAGTCGTGTTAAATTAAAACATCATTCATATGCCTGAAATGTTTAAACATACATCATTCGGTGCCTAAAACGAAAAATAATATTCAGTATGCTGGGAAAATAAATGATGGTCATTGATACTCATTCATTTAGTTGATGGGATGAAAAGAGGGGAGGAAAAAAATTGATATGATGAGATGGATATGAACCGACACAGAACCGCAAAAGAAACACAAAAAAATGGCCAACATACACGCACTGGATGAAAAAAAACATACACAAATTGTGAAAAGATGTTAAATTTGAACAGTAGACACAAACACACAACCCCCACATGTACACGCACCCAGATTGAGATGCAGTACAATACCCATGCATGCACCACACACACACAAAATGTTAATCACACACACGTGTGTAGTGTAACAACAAAAAGTGCGTGCACGCACGCCACGCAATGCCCCCCCCCCCCCCCCCCCCCCATCGAGTGACAAAAAACACTTTGACTTGATCCAAATTGTGAAAAGACATTAACACTTTCTACCCCGGGTGATTTTTTTGTCCCCCAGTCCCCCAGGGACCTACCCCTCCTACCAACCCTTTACCACCACCCCCAACTATTTAACCGTTGTTTTAGCTTGTTGGTAGCTCCCAAACCTTTTCAAGCTAATTGCAGTAAAAGAGGGGGATCCCGGTCCGAGGGGAACTCACAAAAACTTCCCTTTTAAAATTTTCCAAAAAGGGGTGAATGGGGGGGTATGTTTTTTTGAAAACTCCATACAAAATCGAAAAGCATGAAATTTAGTTAAATGGGCAAATGAGTTTTCCATGTTGCAATTAGTTTTTTTTGTGTTTGTAACAGTGTCAAAAATTTGTTTGCCGTTTTTTTTATGCAATTTTTATTAAAACCAGTAAAAACATAGTTAAAACAAAAATTATGTGATGGTGTTTCCATGTTTTGTATGAAAACACGCAAAACTAAAAAAAACAAACTTCTCCAAGGTGTTTAGTGTGCAAAGGGAGAGAAAAAGTTTTTCCCGTGGCCTACACTTAAAAAGTAGGCATGATGATACTGACCTTTTAAGTGGTTTAGGACCATGATGTTACTCTTTCAGGACAGGCATAAGAGTTTTATTGTTTTACATTATAAATATGTTAGTAGTATGGCTTTTGGGCCTCAGATTTTTTCCGCTGACGAAAATAACAGAACTTTTTAACAAATTATGACTTTTCCGTAAAAATTTTGTTTTGGGGAGAGATCTGAGAGATTTAAGCCTTTCGATATAACGTGGCCACCCGAGTGCAAAATCAGGCAGCTGAAAGGGGATGTGGGAGGGGGGGGGGGGGGGGGGGCGGGGGGGGCGGGGGGAGGGGCATGGCCCCTTTTACTGTGGTACAGTACAGTAAAACCCTACTGTTTTTATTAAATTTAATGAAAAATGAATCACAAACGACCTGGTGAAGTGCCAACATTTTGCATATATTTTATAGCATTTAGTGTAGAAAAGTTCAAGAACTTACTCGATCGGGGAAAATCTTTTGTATATATTCCATGACCGTGTTCGGACAGTGTTATGTGTGTACAGTTCAGGGTTCCCTTGGGTCTATGCTGGAAGAAAATGTTTGTCTCTGTTTTTTGTGATTTTTGATAGTTTTTTTTTTTGTTGTGTTTATTTGTTGCATGCTTATTAAAAAATCATAAGACTCAGTGGGGTAGCCCCTTTAAAAACAGAGCAATTACATAATTTGACAACATAAATTAAACTTATTTTTTTTTTTTGCAATAAAAGCCCAAATACTATATATAGCCCTTTTAAGCACACACACAAAATAGGCAGTAATTACCCAAAAATGCCAAGTTTCATGAGAAATGGGTTTTTAAAAATTTAAACAAAAAGTACATGATTTTTTTTATGGGTGACAAGTGCACACTGCACTCAGCTGCTGCACAGGGCTGGTCCACAGAGACTGTAGTGCAGCCCTGCACCTTTTGGGGTACAAAATGTAAAATTTTAAACACGCATAACACAAATACATGTAACTGATGTCCACAAGATGCACACCCTTTAATTTTAAATGACACACCACACCACACACACACACACAACAGTGACACACGCACGCATGCACCACACACACACACATGTACTGAGTGACACAAACACTACTACACAACTAGTGAAAAAAACTACACAGAATAACAAACCATTTCATTTGACACACACACAGTGACACACACATACACACCCACCAGTGGGAAAAGACACAGACACAGAACAGACACAGACACACACTACACAAACACCCCACACACACACACCACACCACCCACCACACACACAAAAATGACACAAACCCCTGTGTGTCAAATAGTGAAACAAAAAAATTGAAGAATTTGAACACAACACACACACAACACAACACCACACCCAAAACACAACAACACACACACAAAATGTCTTTTGAAGCTTCCAGGGACATCATGCATGATTGTTCCCGCGAAACACACCGGCCATACACTGATACAGGCGATAATGTAACATTTGTCATTTCAAGTATTTGATATTTTTAAATATTACTTCACCCTTTGTTACATTTACTGATTCTGTTCCCATGTTTAAAAACAAGTTTCTGTGTTACTCCCAAAGTGAAATTCATTGGCTTGACAAACATTGTGAAAAAATTTGAGGGGCCCTCTTTTTAAAATTGATAATAATTTCATTATATAGGCAGCTTTCACTTTACACTACAGTTTTTTTTTGTTACTGTTTCCTTTTTAGTACGTTTTTTAGTGTATTCTCATGTGACAACACTGAAAGTGAAAACCCAGTCACCCGCACAGCGATAGGTTCCCGGAAAAAAGGCTGTAATTAAAACTTAAGCCCAAAAATTTAAAATCTGACAATATGTTAATTTCGTTCCAGCAAAAAATTTTAAAAAAGCATATGGGGCTTTTTCCCCCTCCCCAGCTTTTTCGACTTTGAAAAGGCAAGCATTACTAAATTAGAATTAAAACTGTACAGCTGACTTCCTGCACTGTAAAATGTCCATGTAGTTGAGCAGATTAATGAACAGCAATGTTCCGATGGTTAGAAAACCTTTTTTTTCCTTTTTTGGGGGCACCCTTTTCGTCAACCTTTGGTTCTGCAAAGAAACTTTTGGGTACATTCGGTGGACCTTTTTCGGGTTTAGTTTTCAATTTCATCGCTGTTTACAATAGGGGGCCGTGTTTTGAGTTACTAATGCCCGTGCCTTCCAAGTGTTAGCTGAACTTTCATCAAAAGGAAGCGTACCACTCATTAGTGGGGGGCCCAATCACTTCAAAACAAGGTCAAAAAAACCTGTCGATAAAATTTGGTTTTGATAAAGTTACGTGCATGCTCCAGTTGTTCCGGAAGTCACACGATCAACGCACACTCACGGAATAAACGGTTTACCCGACCGATTGGTCACGGGGAAATTGTAACTGTTTCAATCACGGAAAGAAACGAAGCTAAAAAAGTCAACCCCCCATTATTTCTGTTGCGACGAGTCCCTTTTTTCCTATGAAGATTATTTTTTGGGATAAATTTTTTTCTGTAGTTTTATTGAAAATTTCATTCATGCAACTGATTTTTGCGTTTCATTCCCAACATAAAAGAAAATCAAATTTATTAATTAGGTCTTTTAATTATGAATTATGTTTAAAAAAGTTTTTTAGACTGTCATGAAAGTCCTGGAAAGTATTTCTATCAATAAAGAATTTTTTTAACAGTAGTAGTTTTTGAAATTCTTTCCCGAAAAAATTGTAAGAAAATTCTTTGCATAGGAAAAACGTCCCCCCTCTTCCCCCCCCCATCAAAAACGATTTGAAGCTTTTATGTCACAAAGACAGTTTTTCCCCTTTTTGGGGAGATAAGGTTTCTGGCGTCTCCAGTGCGCATGCGCCATGAAAGAAAATAAGGAACAGGCAGTAGCGGAAAAATACAAGCATTTTTATGGAAACATTTTCCCAAATGGCAGAAAGACCGGCAAGGGTTCCCCAAAACCCTTCTCGCCCCGGTTTTTTCGCCCAGGAAAAAAAACCTTTTTTCAAATTTGTTTTATGTTTGATGCCTTGACGGGCCACACAACCTGCGAAGCGGCATGGGAAAAATTTAGAATGAAACCTGTGGGGTCGCAAAAGCTGGTGTTTTAAAGACATTGACATGTAGCAACTTTTTATAAATGGCTGTGTGCGGTCGCCAATACAATGCATGATTGTTGAAAGTGCAAAAAGTCGATCGGTGGCTGATTTTTGCTTGCATTACAAAGAATTTTTTTTCGGAGTTGCTAGATATTGCTGACACCCCGTTGCTGTGTTTAGCTCTACAGACGGGCCCACACACACTGAAAAATTAGCATTTTTTGCTCCATACTGCAGCGAGCCACTGCACAAGGTTCTGAACCCATCAGTGTAAAATGCCAATGTAAATGTTTACCCCAACCCTGCATCTTGCAACTGTCAGTTTTGGTTTTCATGGGACCATTTTCCCTTTTTCAATTGTGCCCCACTGATGCAATAATATTTTTCTTTATTGATGAAAAATTTTGCCTTATGTGTGAGTAGTGCTGAGCTATGTGTTTTACCTTTTGAAAAAAAGAAAAATAAAAAGGTTTTAATTTTTTCGCAGTGTTTTCAAACAAAAACTATGCCTTAAAGCACTCTCAATTGTTTTTTTTCTCCACAAAATGAACTTTTTTAAACCATTTTGGTGTTAAATTTTGTTTATTTTTTTTTAAATTATAGCTCTGCACCTCTTCTGTTTTTCAGATTCCCCCAGTTGTTTGAGGAAAATGGTTTGATCTTTTGATTACAAATATGGGCATAGGAGGCATTTGATGAAATAAAATTTTAACTCATTGTTTTCCTACTCGTTTCTTTTTTTGATTTTTTTTACAAACAGTTTTTTTCTTCTCTCTTCATGAAAGGAGGCTTTAGTTTGGGTTTCTTTCCTTCTTGTGTTCATTGTTTGCATTATTATTTTATTTTTTTGATTGCGGGCAGTCGATAGTTAAAATAAAAGTACACTCCCTCAGCTGCAAAATAAAAATTTTATAAACTTAGTTCCATCCATTGTGTTTTACTTTTGCTGAAAAAAAAAATATCAAGTGATGCCCCATGGTTTAAAAATAATTTAGAAAGAAAAAGGGATGTTTTTGGAATAATATTATAATAATTACAAAAAAATGATACTTTTGGGAGAGAAAAAAGAGTGTTTATCATGCTCAACATTCCACGATGTTTTTTAAAAAAAAAAAAAAAGTGAATCACAGTTGACTTAAAATTTATTACTCTTTTAGTTGTTATCCTTGCTGTTGTCTGTTCAGTCTCTGTCTCCTTTCTGTCTGTCTGTTTTGTTTCCCCCCCCCCCCCCCCCCCCCCCCCCCCCCCCCCCCCCCCCCCCCCCCCCCCCCCCCCCCCCCCCTCTCTCCCCCCCCCCCCCCCTTCAAATGGACTTTAAAAACCCAGGCCCCCGTGGCGAACCACGCAGAACACCTTTGGGACTTTTTAAATCCTGTTTCCGCTTTTTGTAAAAATTGGCCATATGTGCCAGTGGGAACAGAGACATTTACAAAATGCATACACACGGGGACTGGATGAAAAAAAGCACAAGAGTGCTTTCCCTTTTCCCCGATATAAAAAATTAAAAATCTCTCTCTCATTTTTTTCTTTTTTTGTTTATTTGTTTTTTGCCCCTATTTTTGGTTCTGTTTTTTTCTTGGTGAATAGATTAAAATTTCCCTTTTGTCATGCCCCAGTAGCTTTTAAAATTTTTATAAAGTGTTTAAATAAGAGATTTACCTTGAGAATCCCAAGTCATAGTTCTGGTAACTAACAAAACTTTATCTACAAACTTTGTTGTTTGTGTTGTTCTTCTTTCTTTTTTTTTTCTTCTGTGTGTGTGTGTTTTTTTTTTTTTTTGGGGTGTTGTGTGTGTGGTGTGTGTGTGTGTGTGTGTGTGTGTGTGGGTGTGTGTGTGTTTTTTTTTGTGTGTTGGTGTGTGTGTGTGTGTGTGTGTGTGTGGTGTGTTGGTTTTTCTCAAACACTAATTTTCATAATAATAGTAAAAAGATATATGAAAAGTTCAGCAGCCCCCTCTTCATTAAATTGACTGATGAGTGATGCCCCTGAGAGCCTTTTGATTATTTTTTAAAAAAAAATAAATCTTTCAAGTTTGAGTTTCCCTTGTCTGGGTCCTGTCTTTGTCTCTCACTCTGTCTCTTTTCTGTTGTCTGTTGTCTGTTGTCTGTCTGTCTGTCTGTCTGTTGTTGCTGTCTGGGTCGGTGGGTTGGGGTCGGGGCCCCCTCTTCTCTCTCTCCTCTCTCTTCTCTTCTCCCCTCTCTCTCTCCTCTTTCTCCCTCTCTCTCTCTCTTCTCTCTCTCTCACTCCTCTCCTTCCCCCAAACCCCACCTTCCCTCCCTCCTCCCCCCTCCCTCCTTCCCTCTTCTGAATCTCATTTCCCTTCACTTTTTTTTTCTCCCTCAGTCTCACCCCATGCCCTGTGTTCCCTTTACTACAAAACTAAAGAGCAAACCAATCTACCTACAGACCTCCTGTCTTCCCAAATTTACATAAAAGTATATGTTTTTAGGTTTGTATCCAACTTAAAAAACCAAAGGAGCTTGAGAACAAATATTTATAATGTTATAAAATTAAAATTTGAAGCTAATTTTTTTAATAAATCATCATCATTTAAGTCAAAAGCAGTGATGTGTGGTTATTTATTTTTTTATTTATTCATCTTTTTATTTATTTATTTATTTATCTTTTTATTATTTGTTTATTTTAATTTTGGGAAAAATGGAAAAAGCATTTTTGTGCTTAAAATTTTTTTTTATACTCCGTCCCCGTGCGTATAAGTTAATAAAATGAGCAAAATTGAGAAAAAGACAACAAAGTCCAAAAAATGGTTTATTTTTTAAAGAACAAAAAAAACCCCCCCGTCATTTGTGTTAAAGATCTAAATTCACAAAAGAATTGGGTAGGGGTGGGAAAGGGGGAGAGGATGCCCTGGGGTGGGTATTGCCCTTTTGATTGAAGGCCCGGGGTTGAGTGCCATGGGTGCCCGTTAAATACAAAATTTTTCCCCGGAGTTAAAAAGTACTGTTTCGCTCTCCTCCCAAAAAATCTTCCCAAAAGACTTAAATTAAACTGAGACCCCCCTGTGCAAAAAGCACACAGAACATTTGTGCCAAAAACATTAAAAACCTGTACCCCTTTTGGAAGAGTGGCCAGTTCAGCCAGTAGAAACGGAAAACAAATTTTTTAAAAATACATTGCACACCAAAGGGGTCTGTTTTTTTAGACACCCTCTCCCCAAGTCAGAAGGGGGTTTCCTTAAATTTAAAATAAAAGGGGGGGGTTAAAACGGTATATAATACACGCAAAATCTCACCATTTGGTTTAAACCTCAGAGCTCTAGCCCGGGCCTGAAAAAAAAACCCACCCTTAAACAAATAAAATGCCCCCGATTTTCCCCCTCCATCGACCGGGCCCTGACAGTGATCTGGGGGTAGTCTTTCAATTTAACCCGGAGACTGGGTCCAGTTTTCAAGATATATTATACGCATTAAAGAACCCCCAAATCGTCTGAATGGGGGAGTTCCCCTGGGAAAAATCCTGTAAAAAATAAAGGCAATGCGCTCTCACACGCAGCGGCACCGATGGCCTACTCTTTGAAAAGCGGAAAAGGATTTAATGTGGGTTTCAAGGGGTTTTGCTGCGTTTGCCCGGGGGCCCCGTTAAGTCTCTCTG
>JASPKP010004711.1:10000-17145 GCA_030674155.1 Stramonita haemastoma | reverse complement strand
CCAGACAAACCGGGTTCGAATCTAGGAAAACTCTTATAGCCTTCTTCAGTGCTAACTTTGTTGTTCTGGCATCAGTGTTATTCTCTCTCTCTCCCTGTCTCTTTGTCTCTGTCTCTCACTCTGTCTGTCTGTCTCTCTTTGTCTCTGTCTCTCACTCTCTGTCTCTTTGTCTCTGTCTCTCACTCTGTCTGTCTGTCTGTCTGTCTGTCTGTCTGTCTGTCTGTCTGTCTGTCTGTCTGTCTGTCTGTCTTCTCTCTCTCTCTCTCTCTCTCTCTCTCTCTCTCTCTCTCTCTCTCTCTCTCTCTCTCTCTCTCTCTCTCGCTCGCTCGCTCGCTCGCTCGCTCGCTCTCTCTCTCTCTAATAATAATAATAATAATAATAATAATAATAATAATAATAATAATAATAGGCACCCATCAGTCTCGAAAGACTATGGAGTTGCACTCTAGTCTTTAGAGACTAATAATAATAATAATGATGATGATGATGATGATAACGAAAATACTACTAAAGATGATAAAAACAGTGATAATATTCTTTGTACAAAATTCGGAGTAAGTGTAATCTATCGTGAAATAGCCCGTAGTCAAAGTTTATTTTTTAGGCCCCAAAAATCTCAAGTGTATAAACACTGCACAATATTGTGTGCAACAACAGGGTGTTTGTTTTAGGGCTAGTGAACTAAAAAATGATCAAGGATGCCCTCTCCAGGGAAAACATCATTTCCGATTTCTGTGGTATTTTATTTCACTGAGACAGGCTCCAGTTCCCAGCGTACCTCTCAAAGTTCTGCATTGTCCACTGCGATCAGCTCTCCAGTGCTGTGGAGGGGACTTCTCTCTTAACTCCTCCAGGAGTCGGTGGGGCACTGGAGTTTGTTTTTCAGACAGTGTTTCCGGGGGATAATGTGTACCTGGCAGAGCCTGTCTGTTTTCCAGGTAGCAGGGTGCAGGCTGGTTAGGTTTGATCGGGTATACTGCTGACCTGGTTGGCTGTAGCAGGCCTGCATTCTAGCACAAAGGGATAGTTGGTAATGCGAGGGCAAGATGTTCACTTTAGCAGGGGAGCCCCACAAATAGACATTTCAGTGGTGCCAAGAGAATGGTTGGAATGTTGTCCACAGCATGATGATCTTGTTAAATTAAAATCAATTGTTTTATATGTGTTCTTACACACTGCTCTTCCTTTTCAGGCCTGCTAATCTACGTGGAAAACTACACCGCAGTAGACTACACCATACAACGCTGCACCACGGAACACTTCACCACGGAACACTTCACCACGGAACACTTCACCACGGAACACTTCACCGCGGAACACTTCACCGTGGAACACTGCACTGCCCAGTGACTGTGGGATTTCTGCCACATTCTTGCATGTCAGGAATGGAACTACACAACTCCAGTAAGTAAGGCCTATTATTTTTTCCGTCTTACCGTTGTGGTGTGTCGTGTTGTGCCGTGCCTTTCCGCGCCGTGTCGGGTTGGGTCGCGTCGTGTAGCGTCGCGTCGTGTCGGGTCGGGTCAGGTCGCTTGCCATGTCTGGTCGCGTCGCGTCGCGTCGCATCGTGTCGGGTCGGGTCGGGTCGGGTCGAGACAGTCCGGGGTCAGGTGCATGCGTGCCGTGCCGTTCCGCATCGCGTCACATCACATTGCATAGTGTAGTTTGTTATGGTAAATTTCTCTGTGCGAAATTCAAGCTGACCTCCAAAGGGAGAGCACATCGCCACCAGAGCATTACCTCCCATTACTTAAAAAATACTTTCTGCATGTGCATTTGTTTTCCTATAAATGTGACTCTCTCTCTCTCTCTCTCTCTCTCTCTCTCTCTCTCTCTCTCTCTCTCTCTCTCTCTCTCTCTCTCTCTTCTCTCTCTCTCTCTCATCAAAAGTCCTTCCGATGAGACTTTAAACCGAGGTCCCGTGTGCGAACGCATGCAGAACATCTTGCACACACGTTAAATCCTGTTCCGCTTTTCGTTAGAGTAGGCCATTGTGTGCCAGTAGGAACAGATAAGATTTACAAAACTGCATACACACGGGGACTGGATGAAAAAAAGCACATGAATGCTTATTCCATTATCCTCGATATATAAAAAAAGACTTTAACTTGACTCTCTCTCTCCTCTCTCTCTCTCTCTCCTCTCTCTCTCTCTCTCTCTCTCTCTCTCTCTCTCTCTCTCTCTCTCTCTCTCTCTCTATATATATATATATATATCAGCACGCATTTAATCTTGAATGTCAGTTTTTTCTGTGCAGAGTCCTTCCGTCATCAAGGCTGTTCCCGTCTTAGGTACTTCAACGCCTGAGGACGCGGCATTCCACAGGTGAACATTCTGAGAGTGCTGTGTAAAATGCACTCTGTCTCGCACATCATACTTACGAATATCACTGAAAAAAAAGGAAATTATGGCCGTTTTGTTTTTCATCTCCCTTTCTATATAGGCAGCTGTAGTCTGGATTCCGAAGATTTTTTTTACTTTCATGGAGAGCACAGCTCATCCTTAGAGGTTGTCATGGATGGAGACAATCTCAACATAGTGTAAAAGCAGAACATTTCAATCTCAACATAGTGTAAAGCAGAACATTTCAATCTCAACATAGTGTAAAGCAGAACATTTCAATCTCAACATAGTGTAAAGCAGAACATTTCAATCTCAACATAGTGTAAAGCAGAACATTTCAATCTCAACATAGTGTAAAGCAGAACATTTCAATCTCAACATAGTGTAAAGCAGAACATTTCAATATCAACATAAAGCATAACATTTCAATACCAACATAGTTTAAAGCATAACATTTCAACATCAACATAGTTTAAAGCATATAACATTTCAATATCAACATAGTTCAAAGCAGAATATTACAATATCGGTATTAAATTTTGCTTTTTGCTGACATCAATAATCCCCACAACTATTGGCCTGGGCCATGACTGTTATTGCTAGAATGTTTCTTTGACAAAAATGACGATGTTTTATACTTTTATAGGATCAATCTGTGTTGAGTTAAAACTAGAAGTGGGTGTTGAGCTCAAGAGGTTTTTTTTTGTTTTTTTAAAGTGAAGGGGTGACGATCCAATGTGGCCTACACGGACGGAGTTGCACACCTTTGGTCATGATACAAATGCGGGAATGGTGCTTAGTGTCTTGCCATACTGTATCAAAGGATTTTTTTTTCAGACAGAGGGTATTCTAAGTAACATTTACCCAGGTGCCTGTTTTCTTTGAGATAAAAAAAAGTTATGCACACACACATATTCTCTCTCTCTCTCTCTCTCTCTCTCTCTCCTCTCTCTCTCCTCTCTCTCTACGTGGTGGGTGGCTGTGTAGGCACGCGTGCTCAGGCGTTTAATTTGAACACTTTTCATTTTTCTGTGCAGAATCCTTCCGTTATCAAGACTGTTCCCGTTCTAGGTACTTCAATGCCTGAGGACGCGGCACTAGCAGCAATGGAAGTACCCTATAAAGTAATACGGGGGGGGGGGGGGGGGGGGGGGGGGGGGGGGGGGGCGGAGGGGGGGGGGGGGGGGGACGAGTAATTCTCGCACCCACGCGCAACTGGGTCAGCATATCATGAGTGCAATGCACAACGCTCTAACCAATCAGGCTGTCCCGTCCCCCTCCCTACCTACACTGAAATGGTTTTGGTTTGTTTTAAACTGTGAGGAGAAACATAGCCCTCAAATCACTCAGCTCTGTCAGTTTTCTTCCCTACATTTTATCACACGCTAGTTAGTTGCAAGGACAAGTAAAAGAAAAAAATAATTCAAGTTCGTGATATTTTAGAAATGTGTTAGTTTGTGAAGCATACTATTAATCAAAATGTATTTTCCCTTGCATATCAAAATTCGCCGATATTTTGTAGTCTTTCTGTTTCTGCTGTAATTACTTAATGTCAGACCTCATAGCTGGTGTCCGCATATTAAGTTTTTTTCTTCATATTGAGCTAGTAGTAAACAAAAGATGAAGTCTCGTTCCTTTCCTTCATGTTGGGTCAGTTGGAATCAAAGTATAAAGTGTTTTTATGGTATTTAGCTCGCTGGAATCAAGGTAAAGAAAATTGTTCCCTAATACATAATCTAGTATCAATGTTATTTCCTTCATACTGAGTTTGTATTAAAACTATACCCTCTTCCCTTCATATTGATCCAGGGGTATGAAAGTATAGAAATCTTTCCTTCATTTTTGGTTAGATGGCTTCAAGGCATAAAAATATTTCCTTCATATCGAGTGAGTTGGCATCAGTGTAAAGTTTTCTTCCTCCCATCGGGCTAGATTGTATGTAAGTATAAACTTCTTTCCTATATGGTGAATGAGTTTTTATTCAAGGAAGAGGCCATTTCTTCAGTTAACTGGTATCAAAGTACAAGTTTTTTTCCCTTAATATTAAAGTTAATTTTTTATCAGGTTTGTTAGAATTAAAGCAAAAGCTGTTTCCTCTATGTCAAATAAGCATGTTACGAAGTATACAGTTATTTCACATTGTTTTATTACTGTCAGAGTGTAGAGTTCCTTACTCCTTGTCAAGTTAGGTGATATCAAGGTGTAAAGCTCTTTCCCCAATATCCAGTTAGCTGCTTACCATATGCATGAAGGTCTTTTATTTTTGTTCCATCATTTTTCATAAAACTTTTATTTAGCTTACATTTGACCAGTTGGTATCAAAGTATAAACATCTGTCTTTCACATTTATTTTGTATCCAAGTTTTCTTTTCATTGAATATTTTTCTACATGTTGAGTTATTTGGTATGGGAGTATAAAATTCCTTCATTTGTATTATTAAGTTGGCATCAAAGTCCAAAGCCTTTTCTTTTATATTGAGGTAGTTTTAAATTTTGTTTTTCCCCTTCCTATTCAGTTTGTGTAAAGGTATGATAGTCTCCCTTTCATAGTGATTGTTAGCATCAAATCATAAAGTGAGTTTTTTGGAGGAGTTATTTGGTGTCCAAGCATAAAGTTTCTTTCATTCATAAGTTAGTTGGTATCAATTTATAACATTCTTTCTTGTATATTGAATTAGTTCGTGTCAAAAGTAGGGAAAAAACCTTTTGTATTGAGTTATTGCTATCAAAGTATAAAGTTTTTTCTTTACCTTTTTAGTTGGTACCAAAGGTGTCGAAGTATAAAGATCTTCCTCCATGTTGAAATAGTTTAAGAATGTTCTTTCTTGAATATTTTGCTACTACATGTATTATAATATTTTTCTTTCTATTTAATTTTTCGGTTCCAAAGTAAATGGTCATTTTCTTCATATCCCAGCTTGTGGTAATATGAGGACGTTTTTCTTATACTGAGATAGGGCGAGGATTAGATCCCAAACACAATAGCACACACACACACAACACACACACACACACACACACACACACACACACACACACACACACACACACACACACACTCACACCCCCCCCCCCCCCCCCCCCCCCCCACACACCCAAAACACCACACACACACACACACACACACACACACACACACACACACCCCCCCCCCCCCCACAACACACACACACACACACACACACACACACGCACCCCCCCCCACACACACACATACACACACACACACACACACACACACACACACACACACACACAGGCGCGTGCTCAATTTTCTATTTTGATTGTTTTTGAAAGAACATTGTAAAGCTTTTACTGGCTTACAACGTCGTTTTGTTTTGGCGCCAAAAATGCTCAAAATTCTAAATTTGATTTCGGATCAGAAGTACTTGTACAAAACAGAGACGAAATGAAAACTCCTGGAAATGTACCTCGGCTTCAGACGTTTGTTGTGATGCAAATCTTTGCCATAGTCATTACTGGTATGGGATCGCCTATTTCACAGAAACAAATAATTTTACCTCGACTTTTCGGGATCAGCTTAAGAGAGAAAACTATGCACAAGCTGAGTGCAGGATGTTTGAAGAAAGAGCAGTACTTTTCCCGATACTCCTTGTTCCCTGTAGTGCTGTTCCCTGGAGCTGTCAACACTCCACTCTAACCCTAGTTCTTGCCCCATGCCGCAAACCCTAACACTTCACCAGTTTGATCCTAACTATTAACTCTTTGACACGGATTCCTTAACTCTGACTCAGTTCTGCGGTATGGGGAAACAGCTGTATAAGGGAACAGCAGCACAGGGAAAGAGGGGTTTGGGGGTACTGACCGCTTGGAAATATTTTATTCCGGAGAATACCGTGATAGAGACATGATTTGCAAAAGAGATGATATGCAGAAAAATAAATAATGATTATAGCATCCTTATGCTTGCATAGCACTGATGCTTCAAGAATTGTTCTATTTTTAGTTTTCTGCAGGACCAAAGTAGGATGGCTTGCGACCACAGTCCATAAATCGATATCTTCGCTGGAGCTATATAACAACAGAAAAAAACAGTGTTCTGATAACCTTTGAAAATAACGGCAATACTGAAAAAGTGCTTAATGTATGAGAGTTACACGGTTTTACCTCAATAGCTTGACACGTAGTTTTGACTTCAAATTCTACTGGTTATCAAGTATAAGGTTTTTTTTTTTCTTTTTACATTAAGTCACTTGGTTGGTTAGTGTAGATCTCTTTCCTTCCTCTTGAGTTGTCACTAAGTTTGGGTTGTTGTTTTTTTCATTCCATGAAATAAGTTGGTGTCATAGAATAGAATTATCCCCTTGCTATTGAACAAGTTGGCTCAAAGAATAAAGTTCCAAGCTTGGTATCAAGATAGTTATCAAACTGTAAACTTTTTTCTTCAGATTCAGTTATTACAAAAGTATAGAGCTCCCCCTTTCATATTTCTTTGTTTTTTGTATCAGAGTATAAAGTTTTCCCCTCCATATTCATTTAGTTGGTGTTAGCAGGCTCTTCCCTTTATATTGAGTTAGTTCTATCAAAGCAAAAAGTTCTTTCCTTCAGGTTGAGTTCGCTGGTACACGTGTAAAAGGTTATTTTCTTAATATGGGTTGGTGTCAAAAAAAGTAAAATTGTTCCTTGGAATGAGTTGGTTGATATCAAAGAAGTTATTTCCTTTATTCTAGTTATTAGGTAGTTGTTATTGAGCCAGGTGTTATTAGGTATAAAACTCTTCCCTTCATATTGAGTTGTTGCCAACCTAGTTACCTTCACATTGATTGCATTGCTTGGAACAA
>JASPKP010004711.1:0-2500 GCA_030674155.1 Stramonita haemastoma | reverse complement strand
TATAGTTCACCAAGGTATACATACCTGTCTCTTGTCTTGTGTGGAAATAGGTATGATTATACTCTCTATGTTTTGATAAATAGGAAATATAGCTAGTTACTCCCTATTTGGTATCTAACTAGATGCCTTTAGTAGCTTCCAATGCCCCATGCTCTTGATAATCTGGCTGTGTTGGTGGTTGTCTTTCAGAAAACCTCGCTGAGGAAGGTAAATAAATTGAAAGGTTAGAGACTTTTAACTTCAGAACTTGTATTCTTTCTTTGTAGTATCTATCTAAGCCATCCTATCTAAGCCATCCTAAGCCATTGTAGTATCTATCATAAGCCATCCTAGCAAGATCATGCTGCAGGTAGTCCTCAACAGACTGAAAAACCAAGCAGAAAAACTCCTGGCAGAAGAACAAGCGGGCTTTAGACCAAAACGCAGCACAATGGAACAAATTTTCAACCTGAGAATTCTGATAGAGAAGCATCTCCAACACCAAAAAGACTTGTACCACAATTTTATAGACTTCAAAAAGGCCTTTGACAGGGTATGGCATGACGGCCTCTGGCAAGTACTCAGGCACTTCAACATTGACAACTGCCTAATTGAAGTCATCAAGGCTCTGTACGAGAATGCAAGAAGTGCAGTTTTCATGAACAACCACGTGGGCGAGTTCTTCAAGACCACGGTTGGAGTCCGCCAGGGCTGCCTTCTCTCACCTGTACTCTTCAACCTCTTCCTCGAAAACATCATGACAGAGACACTGCAAAACCACCACACTTCCATCTCCATTGGTGGAAGACCCCTTTGCAACCTCAGATTTGCAGATGACATTGACCTCATGGGCAGCAGCAAACAAGAACTGCAAATCCTCACAGACAGTCTAACAGACCGAGCGAGCGCATACGGCATGGAGGTCAGTACAGAGAAATCGAAGATCATGGTCAACAGCGCGAGTAATGACAGCACGGAAATAAAGATGAATGGAGAAATATTGGAAGAGGTGAGCCAATTCAAATACTTAGGCTCCATCCTAACAAAAGATGGCACATCAAACAATGAGGTGAAAGCTCGCATTGCAACAGCAACATCTGCTCTAGTCAGACTCCAGAGGATCATCAGAAGCAACAACATCAGCTTCTGCACCAAATACCACCTCTACAAATCCCTCGTAATATCTATCCTCCTATATGGCTGTGAATCATGGACTCTGACAGCAGAGTTAGAGAGAAGAATCCAAGCATTCGAGAACAAGTGCCACAGAAGACTCCTCAAAATATCATACAAAGAACACAAGACCAATAACTATGTGAAAGAGGAAATCAAAAAGCGTGTGGGCCCCCAAGAGCCTTTGCTCTCCACCATAAAGAGGAGAAAGCTGATGTGGTTTGGTCACACCACAAGACACAACACCCTAGCAAAAACCATCTTGCAAGGAACAGTCGAGGGCAAAAGAAGAAGAGGCCGCCAAAAGAAATCATGGGTTGACAACATCAAAGACTGGACTGCCCAACCCCTGCAACGCCTCCTACTAGCCACACAGGATCGTGAAGCATGGAAAAAGATCTCCGTTGCGTCTTCTCTCATGTCCCCCCTACGTCCTTTGGGACATGGGACTGAGTGAGTGAGTGAGAGTGAGTATCTATCTATCTATCTATCTATCTATCTATCTATCTATCTATCTATCTATCTATCTATCTATCTATCTATCTATCTATATATCTATCTATCTATCTATCTATCTATCTATCTATCTATCTATCTATCTATCTATCTATCTATCTATGACCTTGACATTCTGCTGGCACGTGACATCTGTTAGTTGGTTATCAACTGTATATAAAAAAAAACCCGGGTCAGTAGGTCTGTGTGAATGTTTATTTGAGGTGTGTGTGTGTGTGTGTGTGTGTGTGTGTGTGTGTGTGTGTGTGTGTGTGTTGTATACGAACGCGCGCGCGCGCGCGCACACGCCCGTGTGTCTGTGTTTGTGTGTGTGTATGTGTGTGTGTGTGTGTGTGTGTGTGTGTGTGTGTGTGTGTGTGTGTGTTCGCGCGCGCGCGCGTGCGGGCGTGCGGGCGTGTGTGCGTGTGTGTATAGTTGTTTTGTATTTGTTTAAAGAACAGGATTAAACATGTGTTTTGTTTCTTCCACCAATGCGTGTTTTCTGCTTTTTCTCTGTAATACGATAAATATTGGTGCCATGACAGAGAGAGAGAGAGAGAGAGAGAGAGAGAGAGAGAGAGAGAGAGAAAAGAGAGAGGGAGAGAGAGAGGAGAGAGAGAGAGAGAGAGAGAGAGAGAGAGAGATACTCACACACAGACAGACAGACACAGACACACACTAACACACACACACACACACACACACACACACACACACACACACATACACACGCGCGCGTGCACGCGCGCGCGCGCACACACACACACACACACACGCGAAAAAGGTAAACGAGGTGACTCTCAGAAACCAACGTTGCATACACTTTAATTTTCTAGGACAGTAACATACCATT
>JASPKP010004710.1:7500-17147 GCA_030674155.1 Stramonita haemastoma | reverse complement strand
CCCCACCCTACCCAGCAATGCCCTCTACCAGACCTCACCCAGCTCCAGCTTCCCTCGTAAATCTTCCTTACCACCAGCCCAACATAGCATACACCATAGAAACTGGTGTGATAAAGTCACAATCTACCAACACTGCAATAACGAATAAGAGTGTGCATGTATGTTTGAGTATATGTGTATGCATGTGTGGACATACATACGTGTGATATGTTTATGCATATGTACAATGTTTATGCATATGTACAATTATATGTAAGTGTACAATTATATGTAAGTGTATGGATGTGTGTTTTATATACATATATATGCACACACACACACACACACACACACACAACACACACACACACACACACACACACACACACACCACCACACGTGTGTATGTGAGCTGTGAGCAAGATGGTAGTGTATTTGTGCACATGTGTGTATGTGCGTGAGCACAACTTGACCTTCAAATATAAGTTGATAAAAGTAATGAAACAAGATTGTGAAGACCATACTCATGCTCTGCAACCCATGGTATTGAATTATCAACTTGTGACAGAGTGGAACTATAGATATACATACCAGTTTTTCTGTGCTCCAGACACCCACCCAACCCAGTGCTCCCATTGTGTAGCAAATTGTGACTGGTCATTGCCAGACCATACTTATGCTAAAAAGACTGTGACTGAATATTATCTTGTTTATATGTATATGTGTATGTATGTATGTATATGTATACACATATGTACACACATACACACATGTGTGTGAGCGTGTGAGCAAGATGATAGCATATTGTGCCCATATGCATAATTGTGTGAACACAACTTGATCCTTCAACTATAAGTTGATAAAAATAATGAAACAAGGTTGTGAAGACTGATATTTGTGCTCTGCAACCCATGGTCTTGAATTGTCAACTTGTGACAGAGTGGAACTATATATATACCAGTTCTTCTGTGCTCCAGGCACGCCCACCCAACCCAGTGCTCCCATTGTGTAGCAAACTGTGACTGGTCATTACCTGACCTTACTTAAACTGAAAAGACTGTGTGTGAATCCACTGGATCTTGCTGATTGTGCGTGGACATCTTGTATCCCAGGAATTGTGTAGACTGTGCATCAAGAGATACTTTTATTATTCTCTCTTCTGTTGCATTGTTGTTGTTTACAGGACTTGCTTCGCATAGTATTGCCTTGATTGTTCTTGATTTTTATTTTATTTTTTATCATTTTTTTTTTTAAACCTTGCTCTGCCTTATCTTTTTTTTATGGTTTTGATGGTCTGTTGATTTGTTTGATTTGTTTTTTGATTTTTTGATCTGATCTTGTTTTGATTTGTTTGTTTTGATTTGTTTGTTTTGATTTGTTTTTTTATTTGTTTTTTATTTGTTTTTCTGAAGAAGCCTGACAGTTATTTTAACTGACTTACTACATTATTGTGTGTTAAATGTAAAGTTATTTGATTTTACTCCTTAACCCATTTGATTTGTTCTTCTGAAGAAGGCTAACAGTTACCTTGACTGAGTTATTATTATTGTGTGTTATATGCAGAGTGATTTTGATTCTACTCTTAATTCATTTCATCCCCTACCCCCAATCAAGTACTTATACTCCCCCCCTTATTAGTAAACTTTTAACATATTTTCATTTTCCCCATTCACCAAAAAAGGCAAATTTACAACACATTATTAATTCTCACCAAAGTACCTATAGCAGATGCATCCAAGACATAATACCTGACCCTCCAAGGATGGCTTACGAATTTGCCACCTAAACATAAACCATGCAATTAACAAAATTGAAGATATATCAACACTCATCACAAATCAAGGTAAACCATTTCACATACTAGGGCTTTCTGAGTCAAGGCTCTCAGAACATATAATAAAATCTTGCGAAAAGATCCACATAAGCCAAAAGAAACAGGTGTGTTAGATATATTAGTGAATCTGTAACATTCAAACGTCTCCCTGACCTAGAATGTCATGAAATAGAATCTATCTGGATTGAAGTTTCAGTGAAAGGTACACGGCCTGTTGTAATAGGGTTCTGTTACAGGAATCCGACAGAAAGAACAAATTGGATAGACAAATTTGACTCCATGATGAATGAAGTCCTACTTGAATGTCAGGAACTAATCTTACTGGGTGACTTCAATATTGACCTTACTAAAGTACATAATCAATGGACCCAAGTTACAAATTCTTTTAATCTTCACCAATTAGTTAAATCTCCCACAAGAGTCACATCAAATTCAAGCACACTAATTGACCATATCTATGTATCAAACCCCGAAAACATCATAGAAACATGTGTCCCTGTCTATAACTGCAGCGACCACTACCCAGTCTGTGCCACTTGGTCAAAAAAAGGAACAAAAATTCCCAAACCTGGCCATAAAACTATAACCTATCGTTCTTTTGCAAAGTTTAATGAACAACATTTTCTCCTAGAACTATGTAACTCCACGCTGTCGGAAACATTCAACATTGCTGATCCAGACTTAGCTATTGAGTTCTGGTTAAAGACATTCACTGAAATCTATAACAAACATGCCCCACTAAAAACCATTAGGATCAAACACGTCCCCAAACCACCTTGGCTCACAAAGGAACTAGAGGAAGCATGTTATCTAAGAGATTTTCTAAAAGAACACAAATATTATGAGGAGTCCAAAAAATTAACAAACGCCATAATCTCACAAAAACGGCGTGAAAAAAAGAAATATTTTCAAGACTTACTATCTTCCAAACAAAATTCAAAGACAGTATGGCGAGCAATAAATCAAATAACAAACAATCAATCATCTTCCAAATCAAATATAATCAAAGACATCTCTGCTGAAAAACTTGTGAACTATTTGCTGATGACACAACCATACATACGAGCCATAACAACATTGATGATCTTGCAACTATCCTACAAAAAAGCGCTGACGAACTTGTCAAATGGACAGAACAAAACCACATGTCTATTCATCCCCAAAAAACAAAATGCATGCTTATCACCACCAGACAAAAGCGACAAAATTTATCACATAAACTGTTTAAAATTTACATAAAAAAGGAAGCAATTGAACAAACCTCTCACCACAAAGTCCTAGGAGTGACAATCGATGAAAATCTCAGCTGTTTCTACCACATATCTCATCTATGCAAATATTTGTCCCAAAAAGTCTACCAGTTAACTAAAATCAAACATTTTCTTGACTTCCATTCAAGGAAACTATTCTTTCAAGCTTATATACAATCCTCAATAGACTATGCAGCAACCCTGTGGGATTCTGCCAGTGCAAATACCATGAAAACGTTACTTAGTCTGTATAAACGTGGTCTTAAACTGGTCCTTTTGAAGAAAACAACCTTGCTAGAAGTAGACTATACTCAGTTAAATATTCTCCCCCTACACCAACGACTACAATATAACAAAGGCATCATGATGTTTAAGATAATGACAGGAAACGTCCCCACATCCTTAAAAGATAAATTCCCAATAAATCATTCCAGAAGTATGGAAAAGCCAAGTGTCCCAATCCCAAGAATAGACCTGTTTAAATCTAGTTTACTATACTCAGGCCCTACACTGTGGAACTCCCTTCCTGATTCAACTAAACAGCACCAATCATTAACAACTTTCAAAAATTACCTTCTAAACCACTTGATGCATTAAAAACAACAAACCACACTCCCCCCCCCCCCTCCCCCCTCTCTACCACTGTGTGTGTGCATGGGTGTGGATGTGTGTATGTGTGTAATTCTTATCTGTGTGTCTGTATGTCTGTGTGTGAGAGTATGTGAGTATGTGGAAATCATTATCCAATTTCTAAAAAAATGTTTTGCTAATTCTATAAACATCTGGGATGTGTGTTTTTTTAAAAATTATTTTATTTATTTAATTTTTTTATTATTATTATATATATATTTTTTTTTATAGTATTCTCCCCCGCCCCCTTGAAATAAGAATATCATTTATTTTTTCCCCCTTTATCCAAATGTATGATTTAAATGACTGTATAACTTTAGACATATGGACGTAGACTGATGTTTCAGTTGTTTAACATAATGTTCTCCTACTGGCTCCAGCTGGCTCTTTGTTTATTAGCGGTTTTTTGTTGTTGTTGTTGTTGTTGTTGTTGTTGTTGTTGTTGTTGTTGTTTGTTTTGTTTTGTTTTGGGGGGGTTGTTTGTTTGTTTGTTTGTTTCTTTGTTTCTTTGTTTGGGTTTTTGTTATTTTTTGTTTTGTTTTTGTTTGGTTTGGTTTTTTTTGTTTGTTTGTTTGTTTTGTTCTGGTTTTTGTTTGTTTGTTTTTTTCGTTTCTTTTCTTCTTCTTTAATAATCCACATTATTTTATTGTGACTTCTGATTTTTCTCTCCTGAAAGAGTGCACCTTTCTCACCTTATTATATGTAGTGTATTGTCGCATTTCTCGTACCTTATTATATGCAGTGTACTTATTTCCGTATGTTGTTTGGTACTGCGTATAGTTTTATTGTTTAATATCTTTTATTTTGATGTTATCCCTGAAAAGGGCGGGGACTGGATGTAAAAAAGCACATGTGTGCTTATCTATTATCCTCGAATAAAAGAATTTGTCTTGTCTTGTCTTGTCTTGTCTTGTCTTGTCTTGTCTTGTCTTCTCTCTCTCTCTCTCTCCTCTCTCTCTCTTCTCTCTCTCTCTCTCTCTCTCTCTCTCTCTCTCTCTCTCTCTCTCCTCTCTCTCTCTCTCTCTCAGCGTTATTGACTACTTTGTTGTATCTAATGATTTACTTGAACATAACCTTATTTCCTCCTTTGAAATAATAAGTAGAGTTGAGTCTACTCATTTACCTGTTTCAATAATATTGGGAAATTTAAACTCTATGTCTACAAAAAATAGTAGTAAGGGAGCTAATAAGGGAGTTTGGAAGGAAAAGTTGTGCTGGGACAAAGAAAAAGAGGGAGAGTTTTTAGCTAACTTGTCCTCACCTGAATCAGTCACTGACCTTGACCGTGCTTTTGAAGAAATAGACACAAACACTGAGTCAGCTCTAACAAGATTTGTAGACTGTCTGTTGAATGCCGCAATTTGCATGAAAAAAAGATTCAAAGTAGATATGTATCAGGACAACAAGGGAGCTCCTTGGTTCGATAGAGAATGTAAAGAAGCTAAACGGTTAACTTATAAACTTCTCAATGCCTTCAGAAAATCAAAAAATAAGTATGATAAAGGTATGCGTCTGGGGAGAGCAAATAGAGATGATGAGATAGAAGATTTAGAATCGGTCAATAGGAAACGAGTTGCTTTTGTAAATGCAAGAAAAGAGTATCGTCAACTTAAAACAGAGTAAAAGATCTAGCTATAAAAAAGGAGAAAGCTCGTAGAATAAACCAAGCTATTCATGACTCCTAACTGTTCTGGTCAGAAATAAGATCAAAAACAAACAAACAGAAACTGAGTGAAAACATATCGTTAGATAAATGGCTTGAACATTTTAAATTGGTTTTTAGAACAGATGAAGCCCACGGGCAAGACAGGGATGTTTTTGTTAATATAAATCAGGAATCGGTAAATGAGCTAAACATTCCTATAGCTGAGGCCGAAGTTAGAACCGCCATTGCAACGCTAAAGAATGGGAAAGCATGTGGTTGTGATGGGGTTGTTGCTGAAATGCTCAAGACTGCAGAATTAAAATCAGTAGCTTTCTTAACTCTTTTGTTTAATAAGATTTTCCGTAATGGCGAATTTCCAAGTCAGTGGTCATATTCTATGATTGTACCTATATTCAAGAAGGGAGATGCAGATCAGCCTGACAATTACAGGGGCATTTCTTTATTAAGTATTATCAGTAAAATCTATACAAGTGTTCTCAGAAAAAGACTTGTGTCTTGGATGGAAGAAAACGAAAAAATTGTGGAAGAACAAGCAGGCTTTAGGAAGTCATATTCAACCATTGATCATATTTTTACCTTGTCTTCTATTGTCGAAAGAGCCCTGAACAAAAAAGGGGAAAAAATTATATGTAGCGTTCATAGACCTGAAAAAGGCTTTCGATTCTGTACATCGTCCTTCTTTATTTGCAACCCTAGTTAGGGCAGGTTTGTCAGGACCATTTTTGGAAGCCATTAAGGCCATGTATTCTTCTGTTTTGTCCTGTGTTCGTGTGAATGAAACGATGTCTGATGTCTTTAAATGTCCGCTTGGTGTTAAGCAAGGATGTATTTTGAGCCCTGCTCTCTTCTCATTGTTTATGAATGAATTAGCTATAACTATGGAAAATGTGAGAAAACATGGAATTCAACTGCAACCTGGTTCTATGGAATTATTTCTATTGTTATTTGCAGATGACCTGGCTCTTTTGTCAAAGACTCCTGTAGGGCTACAAAGCCAGTTGAACAATCTGAGTAAGCTATGCAAAGAAAAATATCTGGATATAAATATAGATAAATCTAAAATTATGGTGTTTAGAAAGGGTGGACACCTAGGTCGGAATGAAAAATGGCATTTAGATGGAGCAAACCTGGAAGTGGTTAATAGTTACACCTACCTGGGATATACTTTTACTACAAAACTGAGTGTAGTTCAAGGAGTCAAGAAATTAGTTACAAAAGGAAGGAAGGCAGTTTATGAATGTGCTCGAGTGCTCCGCAATCTTAATGATATTTCTAAACAGACTTACTTTAAGATGTTTGATGCCCAGGTTCAGCCAATCTTGTTATATGGATCAGAGTTCTGGGGACTTGAACACACTGATTCAATCGAAAAAGTTCATACCTTAGCATGCAAACGCTTTCTAGGTGTCTCTCCTAAAACCCCAAATAAATGCATTTACGGCGAACTGGGCAGATACTCTCTTCAGATTAATGCATGCATGAGAGCTGTTAAGTATTTGGGTGAAATTGTTGCACATGGAATTAAAGAGACTGCCTAAGCAAGCTTATTTAATGCAGGTTAGCATGGATGAAAATGGTATTGTGTGTTGGGCATACAGATTGAGAACTATATTAGAAAAATGTGGTTTTGGATTTGCATGGTTAAACCAGGGTGTCGGAATGAACGGAGTTTCTTTTCATTGTTGAAAGAACGCCTTGTGACAAATTTCATTAGTGACTGGTCGGATGCACTTAACAATAGCGAAAGGTTTTCATTGTATGCATCTTTTAAATCAAACTTCATGACTGAACCTTATGTTGATACCTTAAATGTTAAACACTTTCGAGACACTCTTGCCAAAGCCAGAATGGGGGTTCTTCCCCTGAACGCAAATACTTTTCGTTATGCACAGGATGATCCTTCAGTTTTGCTGTGTAGTTTCTGTCAAAATGAAATAGAAAATGAAATCCATTTGATTTGTACATGTCATAATTACAAAGAACTAAGGAACAAATATTTAGGGGATAATCAACTAGATGAAAGCTTATTTTGTGATATAATGACCAACTGTGACTCACTGTTCATGCAAAACCTGGCTCAGTTTATTTACCATACTGTGAATAAGAGAGAGGTGTTAAAGATACTAGCTAACTAAAAGAAATTCCTGACTTCCTGGAAAACCATCAATCATGTTGGAAGAGGGCCAAAGGCCAGAATCCTCTGTGTGTGTGTGTGTGTGTGTGTGTGTGTGTGTGTGTGTGTGTGTGTGTGTGTGTGTGTGTGTGTGTGTGTACGTACGTGCGTGCGTGCGTGCGTGCGTGTGAGTGCGTGCGTGCGTGCGGGTGAGTGCGGCGTGCGGGTGAGTGCGGCGTGCGTGTGAGTGCGTGTGTGCGTACGTGCGTGTGTGTGTGTGTGTGTGTGTGTGTGTGTGTGTGTGTGTGTGTGTGTGTGTGTGTGTGTGTGTGTGTGTGTGTGTGTGCGTTTGAGCACGCGCACGAACTGCATGGGTGCACATGTGGGGGGGGGGGGGGTTGCATGCGTACAAGATCAACTATGAGTGTGCCAAAAAATTTGAGCGAGACATGCACAAGCGATCATGATATCTTAATTTGTATCACACAATACATTATTATTCATATTTTGTATGCCGATGTGCACAATCATGTTTACTCTTTGTAGTTTCCTTTTCAGAATCCAGGCAATCTGTATACCGCTGGAAATTGCATGAGTTAGAGTGCAAAATGTTAGGAGTCTGAAGACTTATGAACATTAAATTATTTGAAGTCTGAAGTCTGAAGTCTGAAGTCCTCTCTCTCTCTCTCTCTCCTCTCTCTCTCTCTCTCTCTCCCCTCTCTCTCTCTCTCTCTCTCTCTCTCTCTCTCTCTCTCTCTCTCCTCTCTCATACTTTGTTGATTGGTCTATTTTGATAATGATGCAACACGCAAAATGCTCTCTCTCTCTCTCTCTCTCTCTCTCTCTCCTCTCTCTCTCTCTCTCTCTCTCTCTCTCTCTCTCTCTCTCTCTCTCTCTCTCTCTCTCTCTCTCTCTCTCTCTCTCTCTCTCTCTCTCTCTCTCTTTCTCTCTCTCATATTTCAGATGAATATAGTAAAATTGGCTGTATTTTGATATCGAAGATCTTGAAAAATGTTTCAGCGTTAATTTCTTTATATTTATTGAAAACCCTATTTAGTTCTACAACAGCTTTCTTTCCCTTTGTCACAAGGTGATCTGTGCCTAGCTTAGCACTAAGTTTTGTTGTAAAATTAAACCCCAAATAACAATATTTGTTCACCACTTCTAATTTGAAATTATCGAAAACCCATTGTTCTTTTTTTCCAAGAAAACCCCCTTTTCTAAAGATCATTACTTTACTTTTTTCAGAATTAACATTTAATCGCAAATCATCACAACAAGATTTCAATACATTCAGTTGGTTTTGTAAACCTCCAGGAGTACTTGAAATATGAGTCACATCATCTGCAAAAAGTTAAATTAAGACTTCCATAATGTCAGGTACTAGCTGTATTCCATGTTTACCTTTTTTACTTATAGACTCAGATAAATGGTTAATAAATACAGAAAAAAGAGTAGGGCTTAACACACATCCTTGTTTCACACCAATGGGGCATTCAAAATATTCAGACAATTCACCGTTTGCACGTATACATGAAAATAATGTTTGATACATAGCTGACATTGCTGCAAAAAACTCCCTTTACTCCCTGATTTTGGATATGGGGTTTACATAAATTGGAACATACAGAGAAAGTTCACATGATTGCTTATAAGAGATTTTTGGGTGTACCATTGAAAACTCCAAATAGAATGATATATGGCGAGCTTGGAAGATACCCTCTTTATATCAACTCCTATAGAAATGCTCTTAGATATTGGTTTAAACTTTTACAAATGAATCCCGACAGACTACCTTATAATGCTTATCAAATGTTGCTTGACATGGATAAATCTGGAAAGAACTGCTGGGTTACTAAGATAAGACAGATTCTATGTGATACAGGATTCAGCTTTGTTTGGCTTCAACAGGGAGTAGGTGATGTTAAAGCTTTCTTACGTTTATTTAAACAGAGACTGATTGATTGATTTATCCAAGAATGGTATAGTACAGTTAGGGACCGAGACAGGTATGACAGCTACAGGAGTTTCAAAACAACATTTGGTAAAGAAGAATATCTTGTACAGTTAGATAGTTACTGCTTTAGAGTTGCTGTGTCACAGGTGAGATGTAATGCTTTGCCATTTAATAACAATGTGCATCGATATAGTGAACGGAACCAAAATAAAGAATGT
>JASPKP010004709.1:0-17148 GCA_030674155.1 Stramonita haemastoma | reverse complement strand
ACCAACCCAATTCATTCGGGAAAAAAGACTCAAACCCCAAAACACCCCAAATACACAGAAAAAAAAAAAAGGGAAAAAACAAAAAAAATTTAGGTTTCTACCTGGCAAAAAATAATTAATGTCTTTCGAAGATGCACTAATCAAGACTTTTTCTCAAAAAATTTCCCAAAATTTAAGAAAAAAACGGAAAAAATGTCTTTTTCTGTAAGGGAAAATTTGCCCCTGTACATGTCAGGCAAAAAAGTTCCCTTTAAACCCAGATAACATTATACTGACCCTTTTTTTTATTGCCTATCCAAAAAACCCATGTGTTTTAAAGAAAAAGGATCTTTCAGAAAAAAAACAGCTTTTCAGCAAACTTTGGGCCCCGATCCGTCATTCTTTTCCCGGAAAAAACCCATGCACGAGATATTTGTTTTTTGGGTTTTAAAATAATCACTGAATTTCTGTCGCATCTTCAGGTAAACCCTTAAATTATTTTTTGAGCACTTACATAAAAAGCTGTGGGGAAAATTCTATTTTGAAATCCCTCCATTTCATAAAAACCTTTTCTGTTGTCCAGTTTCTGTTACTTTCCCTGTTTTTTCCCATTGTTCTTCTTACATTTTTTTTTTCTTTCCAGTATGTCTGGTTTATGGGTTTTTGTGCAAAAAAAGTTTTAAAGCGCTGCACAAGTTTCATTTGAAAAATTTAAACACTTACAGACATGCATTGTAGATAATAAAAGGTTGTATGTATGTAGTATGTATGTTGTATGTATGTATGTATGTTGTATGTATGTATGTTTGAAAGTTTGATTTGTATGTATGAAATGTATATAATATATATAAATACATATTAATTTTATAATATATATTTATATATATTTTTTTTTTATAGAGAGAGAGGGGAGGAGAAAGAGGAGGGGGAGAAAAGAGAGGAGAGAGAAAAGGAGAGGGAGAGAGAGAGACAGGATAGACGGGACAGAAAAGGACAGACAGACAGACAGACAGCAGACAGACAGACAGAGAGTCGAGAGGGGTTTGTGGGGTTTGCGCGTGCGCACGCGCGCGTGTGTATTTTAGGTGTGTGACGCGCGTTTACATGTATACTTTCAAGAAAAAAAAACAGCAAAGATAAAAAAAAAAAAACCCCCAACCCAAAAACCAATTTAAACGTGGGTTTGAGACTAACATTTTTCAAAAAGGAAAAAAAAAATTTCAAAACAGCTCCTTGAGATTTGGAAAAGACAACGGGAAAATTTAAAACCCTTTCCTTAGGGTAGGTAAATATCAGTCCTAGATCATGGTCTAAAACCCCCTGTTGGAGGAGAGCAGAATTTTCCCCCCCCCATTTTTTTTTTTTGGTGGGGGGGCCGCGTTCTGTTTTCTTGTTTTTTTTGGTCAGCAGCTTGAAATAATTCATTTTGGCCTTTCAGAAGAAACGCTAAGGGGGTTTGTCTGGGCCATGTCTGTGGGGGAAGCTATCGCTTTGGGATGGAGTAAGTTGGGGGAAGAGGAGAGAGAGGATGAGGAGAGAGGAGTTTGAGAGAGGAGAGAGAAGAGAGAAAAGAGGGGAGAAAAGAGGAGAGAGAGGGGAGAGAGAGAGCAAAGAGAGAGAGGAGAGAGAGGGGGAGGAGGGGAAGGAGAGTGAGCTAAAAGCTGACTAGAGCTAGAGAGAGAAAAGGGGCTAGGGGAGAGAGAGAGAGAGAGAGAGAGAGAGAGGAAAACGAGAGAGAGAGAGAGAGAGGGGGGAAAAAGGTTTAGAGGAGAGAGAGAGAGAGAGAGGGGGAAAAGGGGAAGAGGAGAGAGAGAGGGAAAGAGAGAAAAACGAGTTAGAGCAAAGGAGCTAGGTAGAACTGGGTTGAAAAGATAGGGGGAGAGAGAGAGAGAGGGGAGAGATAGATGGGAGGGGGAGAAGAGAGAGAGAAAAGATAGAGAGAGGGGAAGAGAGAGAAAAGGGGAGAGAGATGAGAGGGAGAAGAGAGGAGAGAGAGGAGAGAGAAAAGAATAAATTGAATAAATTGAAGGGAATAATTTTTTAATTTTTCCCAAGGGTTACGAGAAAAGTTTTTTACTTTTTTATTTTCATTGGGGGCCCTTTGCCATGATCGGGGGAATTAAAACCCCGAAAAAAATTTTTAAAAAAAGAAAAAAAGGGGGGTAACAGCAACCCCCTACCCCCAAAAACCCAGGGGAGAGAGAGAGGAGGGGGCGAGAGGAGAGAGACGAGGAGAGAGAGAAAGAAGAGAGAGAAAAGGGGAGAAAGAGAGAGAGGAGAAAGACAGGGGACGAGACAGTGCCAGAGAGACAGGGGACAGAGAGAGAGGGCAGGAAATTTTTAAAGCTAAAAAAAGGAAATTTTTGTCAAATTTTTTGGGTTTTTAAATTTAAAAGTTTTCTAGTATTTCACAGAGGCAAAGGATGAAGAAAGTTGCAAGAAGGAATTTTAAAAAAAAGGGTCATTGAAAGGTTACACCTCTGGCCCTTTTTTGGGAACTACTTTTCTCCCAGTAAAGCACTGTTTTCCCGTTCTCTTTTGGTTGTTATGTGAAAATTGATGCCATCAGAAAATTTTACGTGAGGGTGAAGTTCGATAAAGAAAGGTCAGAACCCTACCAAATTTTTCCCTTTTTTTAAAAATAAAAAATTTTAAAATTTACATTTAACTTTTTTTTTTTTAAAAAAGGGGGGCATTAAAAGTAAAAAAATATTTCATAAATTATTTGTTTGGGGACATCTTTTATGTTGTTTTTTTAAAAAAACTGTGTTGTTTATCCAGACTTAAAACTTGTATCTGAGAAAAAAACCCTTAAAATTGTGTCTTCGAAAAACTAAATTTTAAATTTTGGGGAAAAAAAATTTGGGCCCAAATGAATACAAATTGTGATTTAAATTTGGTTTGGGGGATAATAAATATTGTCATTACATTTTTTAAAAAGCTCTCGTCGGAGTTTTGTGCATGTTCAGACATGTTTTAAAAAAATAAAAAACGACTTGGTGGGGCCCAACATCTTTGAATGGAGTTTTCGATCCGTGGGGGTCGGGGCGAACTGTAAAGTAACTGTCCTTTGTACTTTTTTAAAGAGGAGGGGTAAGCAGAGATGTCTGGGGAAAAGCTTTTGTGGGGGACAGCTTTTGGCGTGAGCTGTCTTTTTCTAACAAAGACGAGGAGAGAAAAGGGGGAAAACGAGAAAAAAAAAAAAAAAAAATAGAGAGAGAGGAGAGAGAGGGGGGAGGGGGAAAAAAATGGAGAAAAAGGGGAGAAGGGGGGAGGAGGGGGAGAAAAAAACCGGGGGGGGGGGGGGGGGGGAAAGGGGGAAAAAAAAAGGGGGGGGGGGGGGGGGGAAAAAAAAATAAAGGGGAGAGAAAAGAGAGGGGGGTGATGGAAAAAAAAATTGGGGAGAGAGGGGGGGGGAGGGGAGGGGGGAGATGAGGAGAGGGGGGGTTGAGGGGGGAGAGAAAGGGGGGGGGGGGGGTTAAAGGGGGGGGGGTCGGGGGGGGAAGGGGGGGGGGGTTTTTTTTTGAACAAATTGAAAAAAAAATGCTTTTAGCTTCCCTTTAAAACAAAATGAAATAAACGCAAAAAAAACAGACGCCGGAAAAAAAAAACTTCCCCCAAGTTTTGTGGGAGGGAAAAGGGACGTGGGAGTGAAAATACGCCAGAGAAAAACCCCAGTAAAAAAGGGTACTTTGGACACCCAGATTTAATTGTTGGGGCTCATACCTAGACACCGGGTATCCCAGACTTTTGCTCCCAGCTCCACGTGCCATTCCACAAAAAAAGACAGGGTCCAAGAATTCTGCGAACTTCTGTTCAAAAAGACTCCACATTTCAGGCACACGTTGGTCCTGTTTAAAAAGAAAGACTCAGGGACAACTTTTTCTAAGATTCCCCACTTTATAGTACAAGGAAAAAAATTTCTATGTTTTTTTTTTGGGGGAAATTTCTTCTCCGAGAGTCTGCTTTTTTGATATGAACATTGGGGGGGGGGTTTTTTTGGGGGGGCCGGGGGGTTTTTTTTTTGGGGACGGTTTTTTTTCCCCCCCCCTTTTTTTTTCCCCCCAGGGGCCCCCCTTTTTCTGCTTGTGTTGGGGGTTTTAAATTGTGTGTGTGTTGTTGGGTTTTTTTTTTGGGGTTTTTGGGTATTTTTGGGTTTTGGGGTTTTAACCCTTTTCCCCTTTTTAATTCCTTTTTTTTTCCATTCAGACTCCCTTTCTTTTTTTGTCCCTTCCTTTCCCAGGAAAATTTCTTTATTAAAAATCGAATTTTTTTGGGTGTTGTGGTGTTCCGTGGGGTTTGGGTTTGGGGCTTGGGTGTTGTTTTTGGGGGGGGAAAAAAAAAAAAAAAAAAAATTTTTAAAAAACTTTTTAAATTGGGGTTTAACCCAGTTTCCCTTTTAAAAATATTTTTTTTCCCCAATTGAATCAAGGCCCTAGCTTAAAAATGGGTTAAAAAGGGCCTTAAAGGGGGCTTTTTTAAACCGGAAATTTCAAAATGGAATAAATTTGGGGGGGAAAAACCCGAAGCCAAATGGGAAAATATGAAAAAGTGGAAGGGAGAAAAAATTAAAACAGAGGGAAAGAAAAAAAAAAATAAATCAAAAAGGGGGGTAAAAAAAAAAAAAACACGGGGGAAGGCCATTAAAAAAAAACCGGGGGGGAAGGGCACAAAGAATTAAAAAACCAAAACATAAAACCCAAAAAACACAGGACAAAGGGGAAAAAGGGAAAGAATCGGGCAAGAAAAGAAAACCCAAAAAAAAAAACACCAAAAAAAACACCAAATTTTTACAAAAAAATAAAATTTTCAAAACCAAGGGGGGTAAACTAACCAAAAAATTATTTGCTTTAAACCAAAGAAACTAAAAATTCAAAAAATAAAGGGTGGGGGGGTTTTTTTTAGAAAAGGGAAAAGGGGGGGAATGAAAGAGGAAGGAAAAAACGGATGGAAAGGAGGGGAAACAAAAAAAAATTGGGGGTAAAAGGATGGGGGTTAGGGATATTTTTAAATTTAATGGGGGGTTGGGGGGGGGGTAGAGGTGAAAGTGGGGGAAGGGGGAAAAACCAAAAGGAGCCAGAGGGGGGGAGAGGGGAATTGGGGGGGAAGAAAAGGGTAGACGGGCAAAGGAAAGGGGGTTGGGGAGGGGAAACGGGGGGCGGGAGAGGGGGGTTTTAAGGACGGGGGAAGGTTTTTTTGGGAGAGGAGAGAGGGGGAAATGGGGGGGGAGAGATTTTAAGAAAAGGGAAGGAAGGGGGAAGGGAGGGGAAAATGGGGGGGGGGGGGGCAGGGGGGGGATTTTGGGGGGGGGGCATGGGGGGGGGGGAGGGGGGGGGGGGGGAGGGGGGGGGGAGGGGGGGGAATGGGGGGGGGGGGGCGGGAAAAAGAGTAAGAAAATGGGGGGGCCCAAGAGGGGGGGAAAAGAGGGGGGGAGGGGGAAGGAGTAGAAAAGGGGAGAAAAAGAGGAAAGAGGGGGGTGGGGGGGCAGAGAGAAAACAGGAGGTAGAGAGGAAAAAAAGGGGAAGGGGGAAGGAAGAGGGGGTAGAAAGAAGAAGAAGGGAAAAGTGAGAGGGGGGCAAGAGAGAGACAGGGGGAAAAGGAGGGGAAATTGGAGAGTTTTTCGGGAGAGAGAAAAACCGGGGGGCCAGGAGAGGGGGAAAAAAATTGGCGGGGCAGAGAGGGTAGACGGGAAGGCCAGAGAGGGGGGAAAAGAAAAGGGGGAAAAGGGGAGGGGAAGGGGGGCCAGAGTGGGGGAAAAAAGGAAAAATGGGCAGGCAGGGGAAGTAGACGGGAAAGAAAACGGGGAGAGGGAGGGGAAGGAATGGCGGGGCAGAGGTAGACAGAACCAGAGGGGAAAGAGAGTGGCTGGCGGGGTAAAGGGGGTTTAGGGGGGGGGGTAGAAGAAGCCAGAAAAGGAGAGAGTATGGCTGCAAACCCAGGGGGGAAGGTAAAAAACAGGACCCAGAGAGGAGAAAAGGAGGGCAGGCAGAGAGTAGACAGAAGCCAGGGGAGGGAGAGAGGAATGGGGGCGAGAGAGTAGACAAAACCAAAGGGGGAGGGGGGAGAAAATGGGGGGGGGCAAGAAAAGGGGGTAGACAGGGGGCCGGGAAGGAGGAGAGGAAAAAGGGGGCGGGCAGAGAGTGGGACAAAAAGCCAAAGAGGGGAGGCTGGCAGGGAGAGTAGACAGAAGCCAGGAGGGGGAGAGAGGGAAAGGGCCAGAGAGTAGACAGGGGCCAGGAGGAGAGAGATGGAAGGCAGAGATTAGCAAGAACCCGAGAGGGGGTGGATGGGCAGGAAAGAGAGTAGACAAAAGCCAGGAGGCGGGGAAAGCGCTGATCACTGGGGGTCTGCTTGGCATCAGTTCCCCCTCATGGTCATCGCTTTTCACAGGGAACCCAACAGTCTGGGGCCCTTTTAAATTAGACTGTGTTGATTTGTGCCCCCCTGACTCATCATTTTGCCATGGAAGAATTTTTCCCTTTTAAAGTGTATGAGGGGGGCTGGGGGAAGTAGGTTTTAAATGATAGGGGGAAAAAGGGATTTTGGGGAGGGGAGTTCTATTTATAACCATGGTTTTTATAAGAAAATGAAATGATGAAGGGTCAGTTGGTGACAATGACAATAATGTGTATACTATGACAAAACCAATGATGATGATAGGGGAAAACAGAAAGGGACAATAACGTTTAAAATTTTAAAGAAAATGTTTAATGATAAACGCGGGACTAGAAACAAGTTAATAGCGAGGGTGAATCAATTAAAAACAGAATAAAACAGGTTATTTTCCCTTATTTACAAACATCCCACCCCCCCCTGAAAAACAATGTTTGTTGTTCTTTTCAGGGGGGAAGAAAAAAGGGGGACATTGAAAAGGCCGGGGTAAGGGGTTTTTTTGTTTCTTAAGTTATGGTCACGCTTTGGATTCTGTGCACCCAATGGACTGGGGGATAAAGTGGACTTCTTTGACGAAAGCCCATTTCCCGGATTTTTGGTTGTGTTTGTGGGCATAATGCGGGAAAGTTGTGTGGCTCTTTAAAAGGCCATAATTGTATTCAAATTTTGGTTATATTCAAGAATCAGGCCCCACTTTTTAATTTTCAATTTTTTTTATAGTTAGATTTTCTTTATTTCCTTTTTACCCGTATTGTATAGTGTTGGTGGCTGAAGCACGTTCTGAATGGAATGCTTGACAGACTTTAAAATGTACGAAATTTTCGACACACAAACAGTACTGTGCCCCATGGGGGGAAAAAAGAAAAATGGGGAAAAAAGGAAAACAGACCACCCCCACTATATCTGTCTTTGGCCCAAATTTTTTTTTTCTCTTGTTTTTATCACCCGTGTAACATTTTTATACCCTGTGTTAGTTTCTTTTGCTTTTTTAAATTTTTTAAACCCATTCATTGATTAAATTTTATGCTATTGCTTTTTCAAGGGAGAACATCGAATAAGGACAATTGGGCAAAATCCCAAGGGTGAGACCAAAAAAGCCCTTTTTGAAAAACTTTTAGGGGAAATTAAAGGAGTAGGGAAAACCCCCGGAAGCCTGGAGGGGCGGGGCTCTAACATTTTTTTTTGAACCCTTTTAAAACCCCCAGCCTCCCGACCAAAATTTTTTGTTAAAAAGGATTTTTTCCTCTCTTAGTTAGAGACTTTCCCCTCCTCTTTTTTTGCCCTTTTCCCTTTAAACTGATTTCCTTTATTACATTTTTTTGGTTTCCCCCCTTATTTTGTTTCCACGGGAATTCATTTGGGAAGAAAATTGGCCCCTTTTATGTCTTTTTTCGAATAGGGGGAGTCGAAAACTACACGGGGGAAACAAGGGGCACATTCCAACCCTGAAAAAAAGCTTTTTAATCCAAAAAGGGGAGGGGGTGGGAAAAATATCAAAACAATGCATTCAGAGCGTCCCGTATGTTTCCTTTAGAGAAAGGCTCTTTTGTTTTAAGTTCGGGAAGGGAGGAAAAAAAAGAAAAAAAAAAGTTTGGGGAGGGTTTGGACTCCCCGTTTTAAATTTTTCATGTTTTTTTTTCATTTTTTACTTTCTTTATTGATTTTTTTGTGGAGAGAAAAAAAGGGTAAAAAAACAAATTTTTAACGCAGGGAAAAAATAAACCCAAAGGAATTAAATCTCAAAAAAGAAATAATTTTTCGAAAACCAGTTGTTTTTTCTAAAAATGTTTCCAAAAAAGGGGGAAATTGTTTACAGGAAAAAAAAAATATTTAAAAATCCCTTTGGGAAAATTTTCCCCTAAAATGATAAATTTTCAGCATTTATAACTATTAAAGAGTTATTTCTTCAATCAAAAAATTTTGCCAATTTAACGTTTTTTACTTTTCAATAAAATATTTTCTAAAGTGAAATCCTTTATAATGTCCAAAAAGCGGAAAAAGACAACCCCATGGTCAAAAAAAAAGGATAAAAACAAAGCTTTTTGGGGCTGATAGGGTGATAAAGAGGGTTAAAAAAATTTTCATTCAAAGGGGATTTGTGAATGAAACAAAAGCTTTACGTGCGTGCACACACCACCCACACAAGGGGCACACACCTACACACACACAAAACACACACACCACACCAAATTTAAACAAAATAAAAACTATCAGATTTATCAAAAACATAAAAAAATAAGATGCTGTCATTAAATCCAGATACGTTTTTTGGGATCAAATTTTTTGGAAGTAAATTTTTGTCAAAATAAAAATTAGATGGGTGGGTTTGGTTGAATAAAGTTTTGTGGTTGCAAATATTTTTCAGATCAAACCCCCGGGAAAAAGCTTTTTTTGTAAAAATTAAAAATTTTCAAAAATATTTTGATTTCTATGAACCCTTGCTGTTTAAATTTAAAAAAGTGTTTTAAAAACAAAACCATTTCCCTCCTAAAACCAAAAAGAATTTTGGGTTTCTTTTTTTTTCATATTCCTTAAACTATTTTGGATAATACCCCCCCCCGTAAGTGGGCCCCCCCAACCTTGTAAACTGGGTGTATTGTGGCCCCCAAAGGGCCAAACAATAAAACTGATTTGGCCTGTTCTCTTTTCTCTCTCCCGTATCTCTCTCTCTGTCTCTTTCTTTTTCCTCCCCTCTTTTTCTCTTTCTCTCCCCCACCCCCTCTCTCTCTTTTTATTGGGCCCTAATATCTCCCAAATAGATTTTTAGCGTGGCCATCACAGGGTTTGGTCAGTTAAAAAATTTGGGGGCGGGAAAAAGTTGGTGGGGGATTCTTTAGCTGGGGTTCACAATGCCAAAACCCAGAGGGGCCGTGAAGACAATGTAAAGGGCTTTTTGTTTACGCTTTCCCGAGCGGGGATTTCAAAGCCAAAGTTCCCCGGGGAAACTCCCGAAAAGTCATCTTTAAAAACGTTTTGGGTTCGATGGGTTTTAGCTCGGGTTAAACACCTTCTTTCCGTTTTCCCCTTCATTTTGGGTTTTTGTTTAAAAAACCCATTTCTGTTAAAGTACTTTTTCTTTCTTCCCGGGCCTTGTTTTGGTTTAAAGGGCCCTTTTTTTTGGTAAACTCTAGAGGGAAATTTTTGGGAATTTTTTGAAGGATTGCCCCCGGCAAGGGTTTCTCAGAATGAAGTGCATTTTAAAACAGGTTGAATGGGGAATTGGGAAAACGCCTTCCAAGGGGCGGTTTAAAAAAAGAGCAAATTTTTCATTGGGTTGGGGGGTATGGGGTGGGAGGGGGGGGGAGTTTTTGCAATTTGTGTACTCTTTTGAAAAACCAATGATTTAACCTTTAGGGGGTTTTTATAATTTATTTGCAAAATAATTTTTTTACTTTGGGTAGAATTACCCCAGTCCTCTTAAAAATTTGTTTTGCTATGTTAAAGTTTTTTAGCAAGGACTCAGGGGGGCTTGTTTTTTTAAAAAACGGCACAAAAAAGTTGAATTTAAAAAAGAAACTTTGGGTTTTCTTTTTTCCTTAAAGGTTTTTGTTCACCCACTTACAATAACATACCACATTTTACCCAAAACAAAGTTATTTCAAAGTGAAATTTACACCCACTGAACCAAAAAAGACATGATACAAATTTACAAGGGGCTTGGCATGGATGCACACACTTCCCCTGGGATTAAATGCCACCCTTTTTCTATGCTGCGCTGCTCTGCCCCTGCGTGCAATTTTTCACTGCATTGCCTGGTTTTTTACATGGGGAAAAAGTGAAACCGTGTGTATGTGGGGGACATGTGCTTTAGCAAATTTCTTTAAATAAATTTTTTTTTACCTAACTGTTGTCCGGGGGTGGGCTGTTGTTGGGTTTTTTCTATTTTTTGCCTGTCTGTTCTTTTGTCTGTCTCTTTGGGGAAATTTGCATGGTCCCTTTGGTTTACTAAAAATTTTAGGGCTTTCATCATGGTTTTAAAAAATAATTCATAGTTTTAAACGAATTTTTGTTATTTTTTTTTAAAATTTTCTCGTTTTTAAAAATGTAAAAACCCCGGGATTCCAAAAAATAAACATCGGACTTTTATTTTTTAGAAAATGGTGATTTTGAGGGTCAAACCTCTATGTGTTTTTAGAAGAGACAGGGTTTAAAAAATTCTACTTCAGTGGCCCGGGAAAAAGGAATAGGGCTTCCCCCCCCACAGCCCCCCCCCCAACCAAAGTTTCACTTTTGGGTTTTCTATAAAAAGGTTCAGTTCCCTTTCAGGGTTTGTCCCTTTTTCACTAAAGGCCGTCTTTAAAAGGGATTTTTTGTGACAAGCCCTGATGGTTTTTGGGTTTTGATTTTTGAAGGGTTGTTTTGGAAGGATTCCCGAAAAAAAAAATACGGTAGCTTTGCTTCGTTTCTGATGCTGAACTATGCAACTTTAAAAAATATGAACTTCAGGTAAAAAAAAAAAAATTGTGTGATTTCCACAAAAAATTTTTAAAATTTAAAAAAAATAAAAATGGAAATTTTAAAGGTTACTGATGTTTTGCGTTGCAAATGGGCAATCACTTGGCTGGGAAAATTTTCAGAGGAGAGGAGAGGAAGAGAGGTGAGGGGGAGGGGAGAGAGAGGGAGAGAGGGGAGGAGGAGAGAAAAGATGATGGGGAGAGAAGGGGGAGAGAGAGAGAGTTTCTATTTGGGTTTTTTATTAAACAAAAAACCAAAAACTTTTCTTAAATTTCCCTTAAAACAATGAACCCCCAGCAAAAAAGGGAAACAGTTTTTAAAAAACCCCCTGCCCCCTGTTATTTGCCCGTAAAAGGGGGAAAGAATTTTTAAAACCCCCCCCCATGGGTAAAGGTAAATTCCAGGGAGCAAAAACCCGGTTAAAAAAGGAAAATATTTGGCCAGCGGGGTTTATTTTTGGGCTTCTACCCCCAAACACTTTTTGGGGGTATCCCGTGGTCCCCCCCCACTCCGATTCTTTCAGCACCTACAGTATTTTGCAATATGGGGATATTTTTTGGAAGGAAAGGTGGCAGGATGGGTTTGACGTTTTCCCGCAAATATGTTAAACCGGAGTTTCGGGTTCGTACCCCGCTTTTTTGCCCTTTCTTTTCCCCGGGTTTTTACCGGAAAAAAAATCGAATTTAAAAGTCAAAGGGCATTCGATGAGACGTAAACCCAGGGGCCCCCTTTGGAACGCAAGAGAACATTTTTGCGCAAAACGGGTTTAAAAACCCGTTCCGCCTTTGGAAGAGCAGGGCCTTTGTTTTGCCGGTAGGAGCGGGGTGGGCAAAATTAAAAAAAAAAACCCCGCATGCACACAGGGGTCGTTGTTTAGAAAACCTCCCCGAGGGGAAAAAAAAAATTAAAGGGTAGGCGCTGCACTTGTGGTTTACCCCGCTCTCCCGGGGGGGAGCGCCCCATTTTTTACGGAAAAGAAATTTGCTGTGACTTTAAAATGGAAAAAAATAAAAATAAAAATTAAAAAAATAAAAAATACTAATGCCATGTGCCATTCAGCAAAGAAAAGAAAGCCCAGTGGGAAATTCTGGCTCAAAAAATTTACACTTAGGCACTTTTCTGGGCCTGATCCCCAAAAAAGGACTGATGAAAACTGGTCCAAGATTTTTCAAGTTATTGGGAAAAAGAAAGAAAAAATTTCAGCAAAAGGGGTGTTCTGGTCTTTCCCCTTTAGAAAGGGCTTTCTTTTGTGAATGAACAGTAGGGTCAAAAGATTGAAAATTTTAACAAACTTTAAATGCTGTTAGTGCCTGGATCTTTGTTCCTGTGTCTGTCTTCCTCTATTTTTATTTTTTCCCGTTTTTTCTGCTTTTGTGGTTTCTGTATGTTTGCTGTGGGGTCTGTCTGTTTTGTCTGTCTGTCTGTTTTGGGCTGTTTTCTTCTCTTCTCTCTTTTCTCTCTCTCTCTTCCCCTCCTCTCTCTCTCTTCTTTTCTCTCCTCTCTTCTCTCCTCTCCCCTCTTTCCTCTCTCTCCCCCCTCTCTCTCCCCCCTTTGCGCTTTCTTGCCCTTTCCCCTTTTTCTCGCCCCCTCCCCTTTGATTTTTATTCCCATCCCCTCCCTCTCTTTTCTTTATGGGGTTCCCCAAACTCCTTTTCATCCTCTCTGAGTTTTTTCCCCCCCCCCTTCCCTTTTTTTCCAAATTTAAAACCCCCTTCCTCCATCACCAAAATCCCCTTTTTCCTTTTTCCCCTCTCTTCCCATCAATTTTTTTATTTTTATCCTCCTTTTTCTCACCCCCCTCCCCCCCCCACTCCCTCTCTCTGCGGTAATCCCCTTATTTTGGAAAGCTGAGGGTGTGAACGTCATGGGCCCTTTAGTTTGCAAAAAACCCCTTATTAAAATTTTGTCCATCCCCCCAGACATGCACAATAATCGTCTTTTGTTTTTTGTTGGGGAAAAGGTTTAGCATCCACCCAGTTCTCAAATCTTTTTTTTTTTTATTGGCAAAGAAGCGAGTGTTTTTAAAAATTTTTTTTTTTAAAAAGATTTACTGCCCCGAAATAAAAATTTTTTTGTAGCAAAGCTTTGAAAGGGGCCCTTTTTGGGGCATGTTGAAGGGGGTCTTTATTTTTAAAAATTTTTTTTCCTATTTTTCCTTTTTTATTTAGTTTTTCCCCTTTTTGTTTTTTCACCCTTTTAAATTTTTGGCCAAAAAAATCCTTTTAAATTTTTTCCTGATTTTTTTGTGAATTTTTAAAGAATATTACCTTTCTTTGTTTAGAATTCAGTTTGGGGTTGATGTTCAACACACATATTCACGCACACATCACCTCATGCCCTTTCACCACCCAAACAAAACACAAACCGACCACATAGACACACAAAACACACAGGCACACACATGTACACACCCCCCACTTTCCACACACAACACCCACCCCACACACACAAGGAAAAACACGCACACAAAATAGACACACGGGGCCCCCACCGGGGACACCATGCACACACACACACAAACCCCCCCGCCCACCCCCCCCCCCCCCACACATCCACCCCCCCCCCCTCCCACACACACTCACACAACCCTTTCAAAAAAGGGGGCATTGTTTTCAGTCCAAGGGCACTTATCACCAGGCTGGGCCATGGCCCAAATCTGCTAGGGCCCAATTTTAGGCAGATGGTCCCGTTAAAACCGGGGGGGTAACCCCCCTTTGGGCGGTCAACCCGGGAGCAGGCCCCCTGTTTAATATCATGGGGGGACAATGCACTGGGACAACACGTTTTGCTTGGTTTAAGGGAAACCCTTTTTGAAAATTTTTGGGTGGGCCAGCCAAATTTAAAAAACACGTTTTGTTTAATGAAGGAAATTCCTTTTGGGCATTGTTTTAGTAAAATAAAATGACTTCGGCATCTTTCTGCTTTTGTGGGGGGGGCTTTTTTGTTGGTATGCATGTTCCAAAACTGAATGTGGGTTTTTGGTGGTGGGGGTAAACCCGTACGGGGCATTTGTGTTGGGTTTTTAGTTTGAGTAAAAAGAGGGGGGAAGAGCGGAAAAAGGAAGAAGGGAGCGCAGCCCGGGGAAAAGAAGAAGGGAAAAAGAAAGAAACCAAAACCAAAAACAGCCCAAAAACCCCCCCCCAAAGTCACTACAAAACAGCCCCCCACCAACTAATGATCAACAAGTTTCCCCAAGACAAAGGGAAAATAACAATAAAAAACCCCCCGCAAAAAAGAACAACTCCCTCTGTACTTTCCCTTTTCAACAGGGAACAACAAAACAACAGCCAACCCCAAAAAAAAAACAGCAAAAACAACCCAACCCAAAAAACAACAAAAACAACAAAACTACTACTACTTTCTAAATATTAAATATTTTCTACTACTATACCCAACTACACTAACACTACTAATACGACCAAACCCCCACCCCCACCCCCACCTCCCCCACCACCCAACCCCCACCACCTCCACCAAACCCCCAAATAAAAATAGGGAAAAAAAAAAACAACAGGCAAACAACCCAAAAAAACTGCAAAAAACAAAAAAAATATGCTTTAAAAATAGGGCCCCCACGCACCCCAAAATCCCAAAGGGACTGTAAAAGGGGAAAAGAAAAACAAAAAAAAGGAAAAAAAAAGGGGGGTTTTTTGAGATAGAAAAAAAAGGGAAGGAAAGGGAAATTTGAAATAAAAAAATATCCAAGGAAATTTCTGACCTTTTTAAATTCAGGGCACTGAAACCCTAGGCATGTTTTTAAAAACTTCAGAATTTTCAAGTCTGAAAACGTTTTTGAAAGGGGTAGGTTTGATTTTAAAAAACCCTGAAAAAAGAACCGTTGGGCTTGAAACTTGAACTGAAGTTTTTTGGGTTCAAAAGTATCTCGAACAGTTTCTGTCACCCCTGGACAACCCCGTACATGATGGGAAAAAAAAAAAAGCTTTTAAGGGAGAAAATAAGTGGTTTTTTAAACAAATTAAAAACTTTGCGTGGGGTCTTTTCTCCCGTCTTTTGTCTCTGTCGCTGTTTCTTTCTGTTTTCTCTCTTCTTTTCTCTTGGGCTCTTGTCTTTTTTTCTCTTGTCTCTGTTTTCCTTTTCTCTGTCTGTCTGTCTGTTGTCTTCTCTTCCTCTCTTTTCTCTTCTCTCTCTCTCCCCTCTCCTCTCCTTCTCTCTCTTCTCTCTCTCTCTTTTTTCTCTCTCCCTCTTCCCCTCTATCCAGGGGGTTTCCCGTTTTTAAACCCTCTACAATAATTATTTGCCCTTCACACAATTCAAAGCCTATGCTAAAAATTTACCAAAAACATAACTTTGCCTTCTCTGCAAAAGGGGGCACTGGGCCCATTAGTGGATTAGGAATCAAAGACCCACCGTACAAGAGTTAAACCCAGCCAAAAAAATTTTCCGGGAAAATTTTTTTTTTTTTTTAAAATCCCTTAACCCCAACCGGGGGTTGGAAAAAAATCAGCTTTAAAAGCTTTCTATCGCACAGCATTCTTCCATTTACTCAGTAAAATTCTGTCTATCCTTGGTTTTGTTCTGGGGTAAAATAACTTTACATGAGCCCAAAACCTTTTTTTATGTCTTCTTACCTTGCTTGGGGTTTTCCTTTTTTGCCTTTTCTGTGAAGCATAACTGTTTAAATTTATAAGGGGTTTTTTGAGTTTGGGGAGGACACCTTTGGCTTTTTATAAAAAAGGGAAATTCTCCTTGTGAAAAAAGGGGAATTCAGAATGCATGAGAAAGATAAGTTAGTTGAGCATTTTCAGAAAATTTGGGGTTTATTCTCTCAGAAAAAATTTCTTCTTTCTGTTGCTAAATTTTTAAACTGTCTCTTTTTCGTCTGTCTGGGCCCGTCGGGTTTTTCTGTCTGTTTTGGTCGTCTTTTCTTTTGTCTGTTTGTTTGTCTGTCCTCTTAGTTTGGGCATTTTTTGCAAATTCTAAAAGGGTTTTGCGGGGTTTTTATCAGAAGTTGTTACTTTGTTAAAATTTTGAAAAAAATCAGGTTTTTTTTTAAATTTTAACTTAACTGTTGTGTTTTCCTGCAGTTGTAATTTAAAACTTACAGCAAAGGATTTGCTAATAGAAAGAAATTTGTCATACTTTTTGGGGTTTCCCCTTTCCACATTTTTACAGCATTTTGCTTTATTCAAAATCAGTTGAATGACGGGTTTGGGTAAAAAATTTGGAAGGATACACTTTTCGTATATAAATTTGCACTTACCAAACTCCCTTGTCAGGGGTTTTTTTACCCTTTTAAAGTTATCCCCATTATTTAAAAAAAACCAAAAAACCGCCCCTACAACCCCCCTAGACTGAGAATGCTGGGGACTCTATGCCTGGAGGAGAAAATAAAATGCGGGAAGCAGGAGGATACGATAGTGGGCTTTATTTCCCGGGAAACAAATTTACAACTAATCGTAGTCAGGGGGCAACAGTGAGTCGGGGGGAAATCAGAGGAGCCGAGGGGGAGAGAGAGGGCGGGGCAGAGAGTAGCAGAAGCCAGGGGGAGAGGGGATGGAGGAGAGAGTAGACAGAACCCAGAGGGAGAGAGAGGGGCAGGAGAGGTAGACAGAACCAGAGAGGAGGAGAGGCAGGCGGGAGGGGTAGACAAAACCCAGGGAGGTTTTTAAACAGGAGTTTCGGGGCAGGAGTAGACAGGAGCCCGGAGGGAGAGAGATGGGCAGGCAGGGTAGACAGGAGCCGGGAGAGGAGGGGAGAGGCCCCAGGCAGAGAGTAGACAGAAGCCAGAGAGGAGAGGGGATGGCAGGCAGAGATTAAAACAGAAGCCAGAGAGGAGGAGAGGGGCAGGGGGGGGTAGACAGAAGCCAGGAGGCTTGTTAGCAGAGAGATGGCGGGCAGAGAGTGGGACAGGGGTTTTAGCAGGGGAGGGGGGGGGGGGGGGGGCAGACAGAGAGTAGACAGAAGCCAAAAGAGGAGAGAAAAGGCGGGCCCGGAGGACAGAAGCCGGAGGCTTTTTTTAGCGCTGATAAACCCCGGTGTTCTTTTTGGCTTTCATTTTCTCTTCACGGGGTTCATCGCTGCCCACAGGGACCGCATTTCTGGGGGCCTCTGTCTGTTTTTTGCTGTGGTTGTGCCCCCTTTGACTAAATTCACTTGCCAGGGGCAGCATTTTATTTTTGTAGTGGGGTTTTGGGGAGGGGGTTAAGGAGGCTCTGATGAGGGGAACCCGGGGAATTTAAGGGGGGGCGGGTTTTTTCTTTTTTCCAGAACCAAAAATTCTTATGGGAAAATGATGAAGATAATGGTAATATTTTGATAACGACAATGAAATTTTGGTGATGAGCCATGAGGGACAAATTT
>JASPKP010004708.1:5000-17149 GCA_030674155.1 Stramonita haemastoma | reverse complement strand
AGCCAAAAAGTGATAGCCACCACAAAGCCCAAAAATGGATAGCCACCACTGAAGCAAAAAAATATAAAGTCACCAAAAAGCCAAAAAATTTAAATTCCCCCCCCCAAACCAAAAAAGGATAAAGAAAGCATCACTAAAGCCAAAAATGTGATCAAGTCCCAATAAAGACAAAATTGTGATACCCCATAGTCACCACTAAACCAAAATTGTGATAAAGCCCACCAAAAAAGCCAAAAATGTGATAAAGTCACCACAAAAGCTGAACATGTGATAAAAAAGTCACCACAAAAGCCAAGACAGTCACGAAGAAAGTCACCACTAAAACAAAGATGCCATGAAGTCACCACTTAAGCCAAGAATGACAAGTCTCCACTAAAGCAAGAAAAAAAATAAAGAAAGTCGCCATTAAAGACAACAATGTGATCATATCCCCACTAAAGCCATGAATAAAGCTAAGATTGTGATCATTACCACTAAAGCCACAGATGTCATAAAAAAACCACTCTAAAGCAAAGAATTTCATAAAGAAAATCATCACATCTAAAGCCATGAATGAAAATTAAGAATTTAACTTACAGTCAACACAAATAAACATTTGTCATCTCTTTTTCTGGTCTGTTTGGAACTCAAATTAAATTTTTTAACACAAAAGTTTATCTTCATGAAATTGTCAATTGTTAAGAGAAACTTTTGATAGTCAGCTTGGATTTTAAAAGGTCTTCAAGGGAAGTTTGTCACAGGTTGGTAATTTGGTCATTTTCAAAAAAATTCAAAGTTTCAATCGGTACATTTTCTTTTTAAAATAAAAATTTTTTTTTTTTTATATTTTAAAATATATATTTTAAGCCCCGAAAATTGCCCTTACCGAATTCTGTTTAAAAGGAAAAGGAGCATCACTCATGTGTTTTGTTTCTTGTGTATCCTTTTCTTCTTTTTTTTTGTTTCTTGCCCATGTTCTGTTACCCCCCCCCCCCCCCCCCCCCCCCCCTTACATTCTGTTCTTTCCTTTTTTTCTTTCCCACCTTTGTAATTTTGTTGTTGTTGCTGCCTTTTTTTGCTTGATTACCATTTCTTAAAATTTGTTCTTTTTTTTGTTGATGATTTTGCTAGTTGTTCTCGAGTTTTCTACATTTTCTTTCTGGTTTTTTAACCTGCTTCTGTCTTCTTTGCATTTTTTTTTTTCTTTTTCTATACTTTTTTGCCTTTTTTTTTTAATGTCTTTTCCTTTACGAGTTCCCTTTATCTTGTACTTCTTCCGTTTCTTTGGCTTCTTTGTTTTTGTTTTTTTTTTCATTTCCTTTGGCTTCTATTGGTTTTTTTTTTTTTTTTTCATTTTCTGATGCTGCTTATCTTCTTTTATCTACAGTTCATCTAATCTAAATAAAATACAAACATTAAAAATGAAGAACTTGGCCTAAAGCCAAAAGTCTGTGTCAGTTTTAATGTCACTAATTGCCAAGGGCTACACTAAAATGTTATATTGTACTATTGTGTGAGTAGACATGTAATTTGTTTATTTTATTGTGAACAGCTGCATGTGCGTGACTAATTTGAATGCAAGCGCTTTGATTTGTTGTCTCTACAAGATTCAGCGCTATATAAATTCCATATAATTATATTATTACTATTGTTGTTGTTGTTATTATTACATTATCATAATCTCAACAACTTGCACTCTCCAAGAAGAAAGTCTTTTGAATGAGACTATAAATCGAGGCCCAGTGTGGGAACGCATGCAAAACATCTTGCAGCATGTTAAATCCTGTTCCGCTTTTTGTAACAGTATGTCATTGTGTGCCGTGGGAACAGATGGCATTTACAAAACTGCATGCACACAGGGACTGGATGTAAAAAAGCATATGAGCGCTTATTCCATTATCCTCGATATAAAAGAAATAAATAAATAAATGAAAAATAATAAATAAATTAAGAAAATCCCTTAAGTCTAAATATGGCTGCCTGTAAGTGAGGACTTGTAAATAGTCATACACCCAATCTCATTCAGTGGTGCAATTTCAATCTCACAGTGATTTCTAGTGGGATGGATGAGTGATTCATTCTGGGAGACCCCCAAGTGTTAAGCTGGGAATCACACTGCAGCCTAATGAAGGACTATGAATACACACTCTTCTGTCCTTTGATGCATCCATGCATATAAGTATGCCTACTACTCTCTCAAAACACGCACATACAGACACACACGCACACAACACACACACACTCCCCTGTATGCACCCAAACAAAATACATCATCTTGGTAACTGCATTTCCCACTTAACCCAACTTTTTATGTTTAAATAAGTATCTATTTTGCTAAAACACTCCCCTTCTCTCCTAGAAAAAACCCCAACAAAACCATGTTTGCCCACACTCCCTATTCTTGCTCTAACAATCACCCACACCAACGACTTAGCCATAACCTTTCTCCTGCCTCTTCCCACTACAGCTTGCTATCCATCTGGTACCTCTTCTAACATGTTTTTTCCTACCCCCCACCCCTAATTTTACACAACCAAAAACGCAAGAAAAAAAAAAGTTTGTTTCTGTGTCACGTCTTGTATCATCATGTCCATGTACCTTTTGTGTCCACATGTGGGGCCAGGTTAAGAAATAAAGGTTAGTGTAAAGGTTAGTGTGAGCAAACAATATTAGTACACTGGGAGAATGCTGTTGGTCAGCTGGCTTGTCTGCCTGTATGTATGCGTGTAAGCATGTGGACACAATGGCACTAGACACAATGGTACCTAGCTTTTGACACAATAGTTTTGTAAGTTTTCTTTAAATCACAAATCGTCCGTCCTATCAACAAGCCAAGGTTAGATTTTTTATGACAAATTTTGAAATCAGCTCAGTGGTTTCCGGCAGCCTACCTTTGTTCACAAATAGGCTCTGGGTGTTTAAAAAAGAACCAAAAATGAATTAGATAAATGAAGGATCAAAGCCCAAAGGTATGGTTATTTCTTGCTTATTTCTTGCATTTTCACACTGTTAAATAGCAAAAATAATTAGATAAATGAAGGATCAAAGCCCAAAGATACGGTTATTTCTTGCTTATTTCTTGAATTTCCACACTGTTAAATTGCAATTTTTCAGCTCTGAAATCAGCATTTTCTAGCTTACTGTACTTTTGAAAAATCATGCCCATTTCCAAAAGAACCAAAGTTGAATCAATGAACGAAGATAGTTATTAAGCCCCAATAAAACGACAAAGAGAACCATGCTCTTTTAATGCGAGCCTTTTTTCTATTCCCAGTACCAAACATACATATTCTTCCCCTTTCTCACAATTGACAAATGAACCTAGTAGTTAATCTAAGGAAAAACTCCTACCTTCCAATTATCATTTTCCCTTTAGTACCTTTTTACAAAATCCAATGGGGATTCCAAAAACTTATCTCCCCAAAACTTATTTACATAAACATGCACAGGCTCACATGCAGACATTAACACATTCACACACACACACACAAACACTCACACACACTTCCACCCGTGCACGCATACTTGTTTTGTTTGTTGATACTTCATATAGCCTTCGATGCTTTTGTCTATTACATAAGTTTCAATGCATAGTTTTCGCCTTGTTTTGTTGTTTTGAACTCTGAATGACAAAAAAATAAAATCCATCCAACTGAGCAATTGAGAGATAACTTCCCGAGACTTAATAATTCATGTGCTTGGAGACTTGTCACCTGAAAGTCCTTGTTTGTTTCATCCACGCCTGGAGTCAGCACTAATGTTAATTCCAGGAAAAATCCCCTACATCTCCAAGTTCAATCTTCTCCCACCTCACCCAGTTCAAAATCATTTTCTGCCGTCCACTTCCTTGTGACACTCCCCCAAATCAGAATCATTCTTGTAGCCCAAGCACTGGCAGAATAATCATCATTATCAACTATTGAAGCAAAACCATTCCGCTTACTCGTCTTGACAATGAGACTTTAACTCACCAGACAATCTCCAGCGCTGGAAAAACTTACCTGTACAAACAGCCAGGGCTAAAAGCTGAAAGCATGATTTATGTATGCATACAATGAGTGCCACAGCTGAGTGGCTAAGACCTTTTGACCTCAATCTCATGGGTCATGAAGTCATGGGTTCAAATCATGGCAGCTCTGGTGAATAGGGGTCGGAATGAACATAAATGAAAGAAACAAACATCCTTTTCCTGTGACTGTGTTTTTTTTTTCTGAAAAAAAGTTGTGTAGCATGTATGATCAATAGATCTCTCATTTACAGGCTAAATTTCTCAACCTGGTGTCATGAGCTGAAGTACACAGTAGAGAGGCAATCTACACTTACAAAGGATCTACCCTTCATGACAACATGATGTATACACTCTTGTCTAAGACATACCTGTCAAACATCTGTCAATCGCAATCTACACTTACAAAGGATCTACCCTTCATGACAACATGATGTATACACTCTTGTCTAAGACATACCTGTCAAACATCTGTCAATCACCTACCTCTCAACTGTCTCTCATGAAGCATCAGTTTAACTCCTCTCTCCTTTCTGCACCTCTGCATTTGATCAAAAGTTCTGGGTCTCCTGTCATGAGCCTACAGTACAGAAAGCAGCATCATTTAATCATTAGCACAAGTGTCTACTAGCCGCTGCTGTAGTCTAGTGGTTAGGGCGTTGGACTCGTAATCTAAAGGTTGCGGGTTCAATCCCAGCTTTTGGCTATGGCATTGTGCCCTTGGAAAAGGCACTTTACGGCAGGGTACCAACCTTGTGTTGGGGTTAACCCTGTGATAGACTGGCGTCCTATCCAGGGGGGTGTCTTTTCCTCCAGTCGCTTAACGCCACAGAAACTGGGATAAGCACCGGCCTGATGAGCCTTAGGCTCGGACAGACTTTAAGTTTAACTTTACAAGTGTCTACTGAAGGGTTACCTTAGTCTTCTGGTACAAATCATCAGAAAGAAAGGCAAATCATCATGGTTATTCTCACTTGTTTTCAACATTATTTATTGTGAAATCTTTTCTGATGGCTAGAATGAGATGCCTTGAACAAGGCAGCATATTTAAAATTTTCAGAAAAGTGAATAAAATTATTGCACAGTGGAATAATTTCCTTTCATTTAAAAAGAAGTTTTATCTATCATTTTATAGGATTATTTTACATGAATTAACTAAAAACAAAAAAAGTTTTAGCTTTATAATACTGAAGTTCATGTTAGATTCTGAACCATGTACCCAATGAGACAATATATTTGATCTGAACCATGTACCCAATGAGACAATATCAAATATATATCTACTAATCTAGGCAAAACCCATTCACATAATTATTGCATTGAGCAATTTATATTATATTGATCTGAAAATATACTTGAAAGTCATATTTGTCCATTGTCGTAGCCTGAAAGAAAAACAGTAAAAGATTCATCATTCAGTCACTTCCTGTGGTTCCTTGAGCAATTATGGAAAGAGGTCAGTAAGTTACAGGGAAAATAGCATCATATCAGTGAACTGCATAGTACATAGTCTAAGACATACCTGTCAAACATCTGTCAATCACCTACCTCTCAACTGTCTTTCATGAAGCTTCAGTTTAACTCCTCTCTCCTTTTCTGCTCCTCTGCATTTCATCAAAAGTTCTGGGTCTCCTGTCACGAGCCTATAGTACAAAAAGTAGCATCATTTATTTATTAGCACAAGTGTTTACTGAAGGGTTACCCAAGTCCTCTGGTACAATCATCAGAAAGAAAGGTGAGTCATCATGGTTGTTTTTACTTGTTTTCAACATTATTTATTGTGAAATCTTTTCAGATGGCTAGAATGAGGTGCCTTGAACAAGGCAGCATATCTAAAATTTTCAGTAAAGTGTATAAAATTCTTGTACAGTGGAATGGTTTTTTTTCGTTTAAAAAGTTGTTTTATATAGATATACTATAGATTTTATAGGATTATTTTACATGAATTAACTAAAACCAAAAAAGTTTTAGCTTTATAATACTGAACTTCAAGTTAGAGTCTGAACCATGTACCCAATGAGATAATATCAAATATATATATATATAATATATATAATATATATATATATATATATATATATTATATATATATATATATATATTATATCTACTAATCTACCAAAACCAGCCACTTCCCACGACCTCCCCCCTTATAAATGATTCTCATTTTCCTTGAAAATGTTCTATTATGAAAAAAATGTATTCCATTATCCATATAAAAGAAATAAATACATGAAAAATAGCATGTGCCTGTATTACAGCTTCTAAAATTCATTATCTGTTACCTTCATGATCTCTAGGCCAGGCCATCCTGTCAACTTTGCCAACAGACCGATGTTTATCGCTCCCGCGCACAGAGAAATCTTTTTTATTTATCTAAAGGGCCTGGATGACTGGATCTGGATCATCTGTTCACAGTACACAGTACACAGTAACCACCGTTTTCACTATTTGATACTAATGATAGGGCTACTTGGTCGTGCAACATGCAAGCAATAAGACAATACATTGATACGATTTCTAATAATCATAAATTCAACAGAGCCCTGTAGTTTACAAAACAGTGAATCAGTATTTACCATTTTACAGCTTGACTGAGTAGCTTCTCGCTCCGCGGCCTCCATGACTATCGCGCAATATTGCCACATGGCTTGACGTCTGAATACCGGAACCGATGTAGACGTAGGCACATTCTACAAAAACAAAGGAGAACAGTTGGATTTTGCTTTGTGTTTATAAACTTATTTCCAATTTGCGGTGCGTAGGAATTATTTTCTGGCTAGCTTCCAACTGTAGAAAATTGTTTGAAGTAATGAAAACATCTATCTTTTATATATAATCAAAAAATCTAATAATGTAATATCAACGTCATAGCTTAGCTTAAGAAGTACTGAAGGGCAGGTGTGTGTGTGTGTGTGTGTGTGTGTGTGTGTGTGTGTGTGTGTGTGTGTGTGTGTGTGTGTGGCGCGCGCGCGCGCGCGCGCGCATGCGTGCGTGCGTGCGTGCGTGCGTGCGTGCGTGCGTGTGTGTGGTGTGTGTGTGTGTGTGTGTGTGTGTGTGTGTGTGTGTGTGTGTGTGTGGTGTTCTGTCTGTAGCCTAGAGTCAGTGATTGTTGCCAGTTATGCACTGTCTTATTATTTGTTGTGTTCAGGTGAATTAGAAAAATCATCATCTGATTTAGATCAGCCACGATTGTTCTTGATAATTTCTTTACAGCTAAACATAACTGTAACTTCCATGGTGGCCTAAGCTATCCGATTTAAGGACTTTACTATTAACCTACCATCATCACTACACTGGGTAGATCTAGTATTGCTTCAAACTGGGTCGGGTGTTTTGTTGTCGTTTGTTTTGTCTGAAATTGTGAACATTACATACAGATTCTGTTTACAGTCTCTCCGTGCCCCAGGCCTCTCTCCTGGTGAGATTCAGAAACATAATACTGAATATATATATATTTTTGTGTGTGTGTGCCTACATTTATCAATTCAATGTTGGGGTTGTGGTAATGCCAAATGAAAAAAAAAGAAAGCATTACAAAAAAAAAAAAGGGGGGAGGGGGAAGTGAGGGGAGAGGGGCAAGCTACCATTGACATCACTGCTCTCTGGCTGGCTCCTCCCTTTCTTGCTTGCCAGTAGTCAGGTCTTAGGCCTATTGAACTTTTCCTTTTTTTTTCATTTCCCACTCTAAGGCACTGAAGTTTATTGAACTTTTCCTTTTTTTTTCATTTCCCACTCTAAGGCACTGAAGTTTATTGAACTTTTCCTTTTTTTTTTATTTCCCACTCTAAGGCACTGAAGTTTATTGAAAGTTAAAAGTTGCATAGGCCACTGTTTGCCCAACATGAAGGTAGCCGCATTCTAACAAGGGAAATTATCCCATCTTTAATGGGTGGCCTTGGTCATTATGGCATCTTTAAGGGATGGCCTTTGTTAGTTACGGATATACCCCTATCTTTCAGGTTGCTATTTCGACACGGATTGTATCACTAGGCTACCATGGACACAACAATAACTTGGAGGGCAAATTAAGATATGTTAAGTGCAGTCAAGGGCGCTAAAAAATTACTTCGTTTTGATAATTATATTAAAAAAAAGAACAGACAATTTACGCTGTTAGGCTATTGTGTAAAACATGGCATTAGCTTCATATACATCAATGGTAATGATAAAAAAATGTTATCATTGAATATTGGACTCTATTCTCATGCTAGTCTTTTGGATGAGGCTGGAAACTATAGTCCAATAGTACATGATCAAACAACTTCTCGCAAACATTTTGGCTGCGTTGGTCCACAGACAGGTCAAGCGATGTTTACATTCTGCAAGCAGACTAGGCTAGCCTAGCCTAAGACGGGATGGGATAGCCTAATGGTTAGAACATTGTGCTCACAATTTGACAACGTAGGTTCGATTCCATTCGAGGGGATTTTTCCTCTGGAGTTAACATCAGTGCTGACTCCACTCTCCCCAAAAGTCCTTCAGATGAGACTATAAACCGAGGCCCCTTGTGCGAACACACGCAGAGTATCTTGCGTTAAATCCTGCTCCGCTTTTCGTAAGAGTAGGCCATCGTGTGCCTGGGAACAGATGTCAAGATTTACAAAACTGCATACACATGGGGACTGGATGTAAAAAAAAACAAATGATGCTTATTCCATTATCCTCGATATAAAAGAAAAAAATGATAGATAAATAAGATGGCTTACGTCGCTCAGCCAGTCAGCACCAAAATTGGGAATCTCCGCTGAGAGGTTTAAAAAAAAAAATAAAAAAATCTGCAATCGCAACATCAACAAAAAATAAGCACAGAGATCATCAGTCATGGTTTACCACCTAGTTCGATTATTTCAAGTCAGCAGCAAAGAAGAACTACAAGAGGGATCGACTTGTTTCATACGTACTCTTCTACAGTCTGTTCAATTTATTATATATATATATATATATATATATATATATATATATATATATATATATATATATATATATATATATATATATATATATATATATATATATACATACATACATACACACACACACACACACACACACACACACACACACACACACACACACACACACACATTATATATTATAGCTATAGGCCTATTCCGTAATCAGGGCAAGGGCTGGATGAAAGAAAACTATGCAAAACTTACTCTGTAAACCTTTAAAAATAAAGATTATTCATTCATTCATTCATTCATTGATTCTTTCACTGTCAGCCTAGGGTAGGCCTGGTTTTGATCGCGAGGAAAACCGAAAAAGCATCGTTGGGCTCACGATAAGAAATTAAACGATTGTGGGCTTGTAGTGTAGGCCCCTAATGGATTGTTATTTCAGTGGGGGCTAAGTGATCATTAAAATGATTGGGCAAATCTTAAATCTTTTTTTTATATTGTTTCTTTATAACTGAAAAATGAAATTTTTGACTGTGGCAAATTTGTACAATTACCAGTATAGGCCCTACGCCTATGTGTAGCATACAGTCCGAAAAATCCCTATGACTCTTATGGTTTCGAACCCGGAGCAACCTTCCCATCCCATATTCAAGGCGCTAACCACTGCGCCATGGCAGCTGGTTAGAAAAGTTTGACTTGACTACAAACACACACCACACGCACACACACACACACACACACACACACACACACACACACACACACACACACACACACACACACACACACCCCGGGACAGGATAGCCTAGTGGTCAGAACATTGCGCTCGCAAATTGACGACCCGAGTTCGATTCCCGGTCGAGGGATTTTTCCCCTGGAGTTAACATCAGTGCTGACCCCAATCTCCTCAAAAGCCCTTCGGATGAGACTGTAAACCGAGGCCCCGTGTGCGAAAGCACGCAGAACATCTTGGCACACGTTAACTATTGAGCTAGAAAAAAACCTTGTGTAGTAGATATGCCAGGCTGCAAATGCCTGAAATTGTGTGCGCAATTATTATTATATAAAACTATAACATTAATACAAATTCCCCCTCTCTCAGATATCTCTATACAGTATGTGTTATGTAAACACGAGTGTGTATGACGTGTTGTTTTTGAAAATGTTGTGCTTAATACTTTCATTATGAACATAGTTTATATGTAAAAATATGTCTTCAAACTTTTATTTCCAGATATTGCTCCCCCCCCCCCCTTCGAGCCATCAACATACCCCCCCCCCCCCCCCCCCAAACAAATACAACACACACACCTGCACAAAACCCATTACATATATGTATATAGGATAGCCTAGTGGTCAGAACATTGCGCTGGCAATTTGAAGACCCGGTTCGAATCCGGTCGAGGAAATTTTCTTCCTGGAGTTAACATCAGTGCTGACTCCACTCTCCCCAAAAGTCCTTCGGATGAGACTTTAAACCGAGGCCCCGTGTGCGAACGCACGCAGAACATCTTGCGCACACGTTAAATCCTGTTCCGCTTTTCGTAAGAGTAGGCCATCGTGTGCCGGTGGGAACAGATGACAATATTTACAAAACTGCATACACACGGGGACCGGATGAAAAAAAGCTCATGATTGCTTATTCTGTTATCCTCGATATAAAAGAATAAATAAATAAAAATAAATAAATAAATATATGTATAGGCTAGGCCTATAAGAAAACAGAAAAAATGCTTATTTGTGTAGGGCTATTGCTAGGCCAGGTTACATAGCCTGGGCTACAGACTATATAAGCTGGTGCATTTTTTTCAGCAAAGGCATAGGCCTTTTGATTTTTTTAAAATAGGCCTTAGACCTAGCCTAAACCTAGTAGGCCTAGGGCCCAGCCTAAGCAACATGTTGAACAGGCTATTGTTGATGGAAGTAGCCTAGGCCTAAATTGGCCTCAAATTTCGACAGTTTTGGACTAGACTTTTGTTAGGCATACATAGGTCGAATGCACACAAGCGACCTTACAAATCTTCTCATCCAGCCTGGCAAGATCATCACAATCTTACCAGGTTACCACCTATAGTGGGTGTACTCTTACTCCTGTCATTGGTTGGAATTAAGGTTATGTAACTTACATCTACAAACAGATATATGGTTATAAATATTAATTTGTACAGTATTGTAAATTAAGTGACATTTAGATTAATTAATTCCCCAAAAGATACTTAAATACTGTTTTAATTATAAGGTCTGTTTTTTTGTTTATTAATTATTAGTAATTGCCTTCAACTTTTTAATGAAATAATTTAATGTAAATAAAAACTAAAATCACAAACTATTTTTCTTAAAATTCTGTCCCTTGATTTGGTACACCTGTTTGTGGCTTCAAGATGCGGTTGTTTGCTGTTGTAGCTAGGCCTTGTTGTGATTTAGCCTATGTCCCAAGTGAAGATGTCCTACTGATGGCGGAGCTGTCTTATGTTAGGCTAGGCTAGATCTAACTAGACTGTTTTTGACAGGCCCTCGAGCTGTATATAACAAGCTTCGTTTGTTTGGTTTATTGAATGGTTTAGCTTTTTTTTTTTCTATTGTAGGCATATTGATTTTTCTGGGCCTATCACTTTTTTTCTTTCTCAAAAATGCGTAAGTAGGCCAAGGGCCTACCTAGCCTAGTCGAAGTGTGCCTAGACCTAGGCCTACGTTAGGCCATCTGAACTTCCTATGAAACTGGCATCCCTAGGCAGTCGCGATTAGACTAGCCTAGGGCTTAGGTCAATGGACAATCAAAGCAAAGGACTACGCCTTCATGTGACAGACATGGGCCTAGTCCAAGTGACACAGACAGACACAGAACACTTACATTGAATTGAAATTTAACCGGCTTCAGAAACCAGTTTCACAAAAGTCTCATCCGAAAGACTTTAGCAAAAATATACAGAATTTTTGCCAGGACGCCATTACTAGATTTATTTGAGAATATTTTCATTCTTTTTAGGTTGTTAAAATGGTACATAACTTGTAACTCATAATATTACTGTAATGAATATATAGATAAGGCTACTCTTTATTATTTAGACATGTATTGAATTTGAAAAAATATATTTATTTTTGTTGTAAATTATTAAAGCAAATTGAATATGGTTTTTTATATTAATTAATAATAACTCACACAATAATCTAATAATCTCCCCTTGAGTTCTGACTGACTTGTTGTGATGCCCTTGCAGGCTACAACTACCGTTTTCAAACCAGTAACCGAACATTCTGTC
>JASPKP010004707.1:0-17150 GCA_030674155.1 Stramonita haemastoma | reverse complement strand
GGGATTGGGGGGTTCATTCGGTTTTTCACTCTTTTTCTCCCCTCCCTTTTTTTTGTCGGTTCCCTTTTTCTTTTTCTTTTTTCAAACCTTTAAAAAACCCTCCCACCCCCCCCCGCCACCCCACCCTCCCCCCCCCGGGGGGGTGTAAAGGGGCTTGAGGGAAAAAGAAAGTATAAACTTATTTGCCCCCCCTTGAAAAACTACCCAATTTAAGGGGGGATAAACCTTTCACCCCCTCGGGCTTGCCGTTTCATCAATTTTTCCTGAACTACACCATCACCTATCAATCTTTTGTTTTTTCACCACCTGGGGCTATCTGTAGGGTTAAATTGGCCCACCAATCCCCCTCATTTTTCCCTAAAAATTAATATTTGGCCCAGGCCAAAAAGCTTTTTCGGGTTTTTTTGGGGGTAAGCAAAGTGTTGGGGGCCCAAAAAAAAACTTTTTAAAATGTTATTTTGGGGAAATATTATGATAAATTTGGTTTTTAAAGCCAAGGCCCAAGCTCTTAGCATAAAAACCCTCCCCATTTTTCCAAAAAAAAACCGGGAAAATCCTTTTGTTTGCTGAAGAAAAAGGCGGGGGGAAAATTTTGGGCGGGGGTAAGGCAAAAAATTAGGCTTAAAAGGGGGAAGAGGATGGGGGAAGGTGAGGAGAGGGACAAAAAAGAAATGGGGGTTTATTTTAGGAAAAAGGGGGGGGAATTTCTGGGCCCCAAAATTTTCCCAGAATGTGGAATGCAAACTTTTATGTTTTGCCCCCCCCCCCCCATATTTTTTGCACAAAAAAAAAATGTTTTTTTTTAGAACTTTAATTTGGGGGTACCCTAAAAATTTGGGCTGAAAAAATTTTCGGCTGGGGATGGGAACGGGCCTCACCTTTATTTAAAAAAAATCAAAACCCCCCCCCTAAACAAAATGAAAAAAAGCGGCCCAATTTTTTGAGGGTTATTTGAAAGGGGGTTTTTTTATTTTTCTAAATTTTTTTATATCCCTTTTTTTTTTTACTATTTTTTTTTAGATTTTCTTTTTACAAAACAGTAAATTTTAGAAAAAAGAAAACAAAAGGGGGGCCCTTGCCATCCAAGGAAAGGGATTTAACCCCCCGGGCCCAAATTTTCCAACTGGGAAAAATAAAGGGGTTGATTTTACGGGCACAATCTTGTTCCACTTTTTTTTTTGGTATTTTTTTTTCTTTAAGGGTCACATCAGTTTTTCTTTTGCGGTGAAATTGGGCTGTTCCCTTTGGTGAACCCTTTTTCCGCCTCCCAAAGGGCAGCCCACCCTTTTTTTCTTTTCCTTTTTTCACATAGGCCTATTTTTTTCCTTTCCCCGGCCCAGTACCCTTTTTTAACGGGAATTTTGAAAGGGAAAGCAACTCCCTTTTTTGTCTTTTGGTTCTTTTACTTTGCACTAAAAAATTTTAAAAACCCTTTCGAGCCCCCCGGTTTTTATTGTCGTTTGCCCTTCCTTCCAAAAAGACAAGCCCCGGGGACCGCCCCCCCCAGGGCCAAAGGGGTTTTGGGGGGCCCCATTTTTCGGAACCAAACGGGGATCAAACCCCCCCAAAACATTTCCCAAACCCTGCCCTTTTTGGCTTTTTTGGCCCTCATTTTACCCCCTTAGACCACCGATCCACAAAAAAAACTTTAAAAGCCGGGGGAAAAGGGAAAAAAAATAGAAAAATGTTACGGAACACAGAGCGTTTTTAACCATGGGGTAGATCACAACAAAAATTATAAAGCCAAAAAAAGGGAAAAAAAAAACTTTTTAAACCGGGTTTTCATTTAAAAGGGGGGGTTAAAAAAACTTTTCCGGGAATTTTTGGGTTTTAAGGTTTCCCGGGGTTTTTTTTTCCCCCCTGGATTAAAAACACCTGGGAAGGGTGCCATCAATAGTGGGGGAAATCCCCTTAACCCATTTTTATAACCATTCTATTTCATTTTTTTTTAAAATATTGTCTCTTGGGGTTTTTTTTTTTGGCTCTTCCCCCCTTTTTTATACCCTTTTATACCCGCCCTTTTAAATTCATATGAAAGTTTTTTGTTTCTCTATAACTCAAAAGATTTTAATGGGAATAAAGTATTGTGAATTAAACTGTGAAAGGGGAAAATTTTGACCGGGGGGTCCATAAAGTCGTGGGGTTCAAATTTTTCCTGGGGGCCCGTTTTAAACCCAAAATGGGGGTGGGGATATTTTTACAAACTCGAAGGTCAACTTCAATTTTCAGAAACCTGCCGGGCCCCTTGATTTCTTTCATGTATTTTTAACTAGTGAAAAGTTTCAAATTTGCTTGTAAAAGGGATCCCTTTTCTTTCATGTCTTGCTTGGGGGGTTTAGGGAAAAAAAAAGCATAGGCCTACATTTTCAGCTTACATCGGAAGTCGGAATACAGCTACCATCAAGGGAAAAAAGGGCCTTTTTAAAAAAAAATCTCCCTTTGGGCCCGACCCCTCGAGTCGATTTGAGGAGGTTTCAAGCCACCCAAAATCAAAGATGCGGGTTTTTTTTAAAGTGTGTTTTTGCATCCCCAAGTACATTTAACTTACCTTTGTGTAAAGGGTTTCTTTTTATTTTTGGAAAAAATGGGGGTTTGGGGAGGGGGACGGGCCGCCCCTTTTTTGTCACATTTTTTTCGAAAAGCGCGCCCTTTTTTTTGGGGCCGGGGGGGGGGCGGGGGGGGGGGGGGGGGGGGGGGGGGGGTTGGGGGGGGGGGGAAAGGGGGGGGTTTGGGGGGGGGGGTGTGGTTTAGGGGGTTTTTTCCTTTTTCCTTTGGGGGTTTGGGCTTTGGGGCGGGGCCCCCTGCATTTTGGGGGCTAGGGGACTTCAATTTTTGTATTTTTGCTATTATTTTTCATGTGTACTTTTTTACTTTAAAAGGCTTAAACCGGTACCAGTTTTCCTTTCCCCGAAAAAACCTGCTGTTTTTCTAGTTTTTGCAAACCCCTCCTCGGTTGCTGTGGTTTCGCCCATTTTCGGGCAACCAGGGCAAAATCAAAAGATGCTTTTAAAGTGGGAATCCCCATACAGTAAAAGCATTCTCATGTTGTTTTGTGGGGCTCGGTTACTTTTGCAAAATTTCGGGGTGGGACGGGACGGGGAACTCCCCTTTTTTTTGTCAAAATTCTTTTCGAAAAGAGCCCCCCTATTTTTTTCCGGGGGGGGGGTTTTAGGGGCGCGCATGGGGCCCCAACCCCCGTTTTTTGCTTTTTTCTTGTGTATGGTTTTTTGGCCCAAGGGGCCCCCCTTTTGCTTTTTGGGCGGGTTAGTACAACATATTATTGTTTATTGAATTTTTTACCCCTTTGGTGAACGGGTTTTTACTTTTTAAATGGTATTTTTGTACAACCCCTTTCCTTTCCGGAAAAAGCGCTATTTTCTAGCCTTGCTGACCTCCTCGGAGCGGGGGTGTCGCCCCCATTTTCGGGCACCACTTTTTATCAAAGATGCTAGAAAAGGGGTGGGTTTGCAAAATTTACACCCTTCCCTCTTGGTGCCGGGGGGGGGGGGGTTTTTCTGTTTAGGGGGGCCCAAAAAATTTTTGGGGGTTTTGGGAAAGGGGCGGGGGAACGGGCCCTTTTTTTTTTTACATCTTTTCAAAAAAGCGCGCCTTTTTTAACTAGGGGTTGTGTGTGAAGGGGGGATTTTGCTTTCCCTTTTCCCTTTGCTCGTTTTTTGGGGGGTGTGTGCGGGTTTTTTTTTTTGGGGTGTGTGCTTGGGGGTTGGAGGCCCGGGCCTTTCCCTTTTGGTGGGTTTTTGCTTTCAAATTTTTCGTTTTGTTTGGTTTTTTTAACATGTGCACTGCTAGTTTTAAGGGGTTTACAATTTTTTTTTTCCCCAGTTTTTTTGTTCGACAATGTTGCTAAAATTCAAGCCGGGCCCTGATTTTCTTTGGGGCCTTTGAAAGGGTCTTTCAAAAGTCGGTCCCACGCAAAATAAAAGATGGGGGGAAAAGTGTGGTTGATACATCCTGCATTTCTCTTGTTGCCGGGGGCTTTTTACTGTGAAAAAAAGTCTGATTTTAGGCCGGGGCGGGGAACGAGCCCTTTTTTAAACCTTTTTTAATTGGGAAAAACCCCGCACTTATTTTCTCGGGGGGGGGTTGGGGGGGTTTGCACGGGGCGCGCGTTTCGGTGCGCGGGCCGTTTTTTTCTGTTGTTTTTTTTTCTTGTTTTGTTTTTACATGGGGGCGGAGGCCCCTGCACTTTGCTGTGGGTGGCATAAAATTTTTTTTGGGTTATTGTCATGATCAAAAAGGGTGTTTTTGCTACGTTTTTAAATGCAACATTTTGTATCACCCTTTCCTTCCAAAAAATTTTTGCTTTATTTCAAGTCGGGCGACCTCTTGGGGGCGGGGCCCTGTCGCCAAAAAGTCCGGGGGCCCACGCCAAAACAAAGATCCCAATTTCAAGTGTGAAATTTGCAAAAGTACGGCAATCTCTTGGTGTGTGGGGTTTCGTTATTTGGACCCAAAAGTCGGATTTGGACAAGCCCTCAAACGGGTTTTTGGGTTTCCTTCTCCCTTGGGGGGAAATGCACCTTTTTCTTTGAAAGGGGGTTGGGGGTTTGGTGGTGGTGGTGGGGGTTTGGGGGGTTTAATTGCAGCTTTTTAAGATAGGCTCTTTTTTTGTTTTTGGGTTGTGTGCATTTTTTTTTGTGTTTTGCTTTTTGGCCCGGGGGCCCCTTCACTACGCTCGGGGGAAAATTTATTTTTTTTTATCATTTTATGTGAAATTTACGTGTGTTTTTTTGTTTTAGCTTTAGCAATTTTTTGGTTTCCGACCCAAAGAACGGCGGACACCCATATCGAAGATTTTTTAAAATGTTGTTTTGCATTAGTAAATTTACTTTTTTGGGTGCCAGGGGGGGGGCTCTTTTTAATTTTGGGGGGGCCAAAATTTTCCCCCCCAAAAACCCCCTTTTTTTATCTTGGAGGGTTTTGGGTTATTTTCGGGGAAAAACCACCCCCACGGGCTTGTGTTTGTGTTGGTTTGTTTTTTTTTTTTTTGTATGTGTATGCATTTTGCCAGAGACCAGGGAACTCTGATGCGATGCATTTATTGTAAAAATTTTCATTATTTTGGGGGTTGTGTGTTGTTTGCAAACACGGTAACAGTTTTTGTTCCCCAAAAAGACTTCTTTTATTCAAGCCAGGTGTCCTCAAAGGGGTTTTGGGTTTGGTCGCCAAAAAAAAAAATTGGCGCCCCCCAATATAAAAGGGATGTTTAGTAAGGGTGCGAAATGCATATATTTAATTTCCTTTTGGGTTTCCCAAAACGGGCTCTTTTTATTTGGGCAAAATTTGGGTTAGCCCCGGGACTCAAACGGGCCCCTTTGCGAAAGTTTTTTTCACCTACAGTTTTTTTTCAAATGAAATTTGGTAAAAAATTTCTGTGATCTTTTTTTCCTTCCAGCAGAAAAACTTTTACCCACATTTCCCACAAATTTACTAATTCAAGTAGTGCCCTTTTAATTAAAAAAACCATTTTTGGTTTTTCTTTTCCCCTTTAAAAACCCCTAATTAAAAAGCCCCCTTTTCTCCCCCCCCATTTCCCCCATACAATCATAAAAATTTTATTTTTTTTTTTCTCGTCAATTAACATTTGATCACAATACCCTCCAAAACAACACACCACACAACCACACCCCCCAACACAAAACACACACACCAACCCACACAACACACACCCAACAAAAACACACACAACACACACACACACACACACACACACACACACACACAACACCACGAGGAAAAAAGAAAAAACATCACATTTAAAAACCAAAATTTTTAAAATTTAAAAATAATATACCCAGTAGGCTTTTCACTTCCCGTTTGGTGGAAAATCTGTCATCAACCTCCCAGCAAAAGATCAATAACCCCTTTTTGCCACAAATGTCTTTAAAATTTCCTTTCCCCAATCACTTCACAAGGTTTGTTTTTTAAATTTAACTTTTAATTTTGTTTTAGATAAATTTAAAAAAGAAAAAAAACCCTTTTTCTCCCCACAAAAAACCCCCTTTCAAATCTTTACAAAACTTTTTAATTTTTCTGGTTTTTTTAAACCATTTTTTTCACAAAATAAAAAAAAACCCCCCCAAAAAAAAGGAAAAAAAAAACATTTACACTTAACCAAAAACTATAAAAAAATTTCATCCCAAATTAAATCTTTCCCCTACAGTTTTGTAAAAGTTTTTGGTTTTTTGGTAAAATTTTCCCCTTCAATCTGCCAGCAGAAGTTTCAAAACCCACATTTCCCCAAAATAATGACCAAGTTTGTTATTATTTCACTTTTCACCAAAATTAAATTAAACAAAAATTAACGACCCCTTCTCCCAAAACACTTTCTACTACCCTACAAATAGTAAAATTTTTTTTTGTAAAATTTTCTTTTTGATCAAAATTTAACAAAGAAAAACCCAAAAAACCCCAAATTATTGGGGTTAAATTTTGTCCGAACATTTTTTGAAGAATCCTAACCCCTGAAGGGCCTTTAGGAAATTTTTGTTTAGATTTTTTGTTTCGCCAACAAAAAATTTAAAACCAACATTTTGGAAAAAGTTTTCTACACTCTATTAGAAAAAAACAAATTTAATTCTAAAACTAAAGGGGAAAACAAGAAAAAAAGAAAGCAACAACTTGAGTTAAGGTCATGGACGGAATAATTTGTATTCGTTTAAGCTTTAAAAAAAAAAAAAAAGTCTTTTCCCGAGCCTAAGCCATCATTTCCGGTGCTTATCCCGGGTTTTTTGGGGGCGTTTTAAGCCCGGGCCCCTGAGAGTCCTGGATTAAAGGGCCCATTAATTTTAACGCTGAGGCTTTAAAAAAAACCCGGTTTAAAAAGCATTATAAAAAAAACAGATTAATTAAACTCGTGTGGGTTACAAACCAATAAATTATTTTTAAATGCCGATCAGAACTTCCAACAAAGACCCCAAAAAGAAAATTTTTTTATAAAAACTATAAGTGGTAGATTAAAATTAAAGTTTGTGCTTGGGGTTTTTAAAAGGGTTTCCCCTTTGTTTTAGGAGAAGAGTTTTGGGCCCCCCCATCAATAAGTGGCCCCTGGAGAAGCTGAGGTCTCTGATGCCCCACTCCCCCCACGGGCCACAAGGGTTTGGGGACACCTTTACCTTCCCAAAATTTGTTGATATCAAAAAACTCAAAGAGGGCAAAAATTCTGAAAACTGGAAAAGGGCTGGAAAAGGACGGGGAAGAGGAGGAGGAAAAAAACGCAACGAAGAGGAAGAAAAAGGGGGAACCGACGGGGGCCCATAAAAAAGCGGGGGGGGGAGGGGAAAGGGCGGGTGGAAGGTTCCCTGGGCTGGGGGGCGGGGTGGGGTGGGGGGCCCGAAGCTGGGGGCTCATTTTTTTTCCCAATTTTTTCCCCCCCCTCGGGGCTTTTGGGAAGGGGGGCTTTTCCATTTTTTTATTTTTTCCCATTCCCCGCATTCTCTCCAGCATGGGGGTAAACGCTCATCCTCCGGGCGCCTTTTTCCCCCCCTCCCGCCGCGGGGCCCGCCTGGCCCCCCTCGCGTGTGCCCACACCCTGACTGGGTGTTTCCCTCCTCCTCCTCCTCCGCCCCCCTCCTACTCCTCCCCCCTCCCCCTCCTCCTACTTTCCCCCTCCCCGTCTCCCGCTATCCCGGAAAGGGGTCCCTTATCCGCGGGGAAGCCCCCCTCCTTTTTGCTCGGGGGGTTTTTCCCCGGGCACCCCTGCCCCCAAAAGGGCCCTGGATGCTGGGCACGTGGGCCCCCTTGACCCTTCAGCTGTTTCGGGCCCTGGGGTTTTGGTTTTTTTTTTAGGTCCCAGGGGGGGCGCCTTCCTGGGTTTTGGGGGGGAAGGGGGTGGGAGGGAGGGTGGGGGGGCAGTCCCCCTGGGTTTACCCCCTCTTGCCCCCTACCGGTAATAACTGCACGGCGTTTTCTTCCCCTTGGGAGGATAAATCGCCTTCTGAGGTGGAGGGGGGGAAATTTTTCAATCGTTTTCACTGTTTTGGGTCCCAGGTTTTCTCGGAGGGTCCCGGGGCATCGTAGGGAGGTTTCCCTGCCAAGCGTTTGGGGGGTTCGGTTGGGGCCAGGTAAGGGTTGAAAAATACGGTGGGGGGTTTTTGTCCGGGATTTGTGGGTTTTGGTGGTGGTGGTGGTTTGGGGGGGGTTTGGGGGGGCGGGGTGTCTGGGGTGGGGGGGTTTTTGGGGTGGGAAAGGGCAGCCGTCCCTGTTCCAGCAGCTCGTGGTCGCGTGCAAACGCTGCTCCCCATCCGGGGCCCCTCCTTTCTGCTGGCGGCGCGTCAGGAAGGTTTTGCAACAACAAGGTGGCTTTAAGGGGGATTCCTATCTTGTGGGGGGGGGGGGGGGGTTGGGGGGGGGGGGGTGGGGGGTGTGGGGTGGGTTGGGGGGGTGGGCCCCGCGCGTTTGGGGGCGCCCGCGGCGCGCGGGGTGGTGGGGGGGTGGTTTGGGGGGGGGGGGGGGGGGGGGGGGGGGGGTTCCGGGGGGGGGCCCTGGGGGGGGGCCCTCCCCGCCCCGGGGGGGGGGCAGGGGGGGGCTGGGGGGCGCGGCGCCCTCCCCCCCTTCCCCGCCCCACCAACGCCCTCACACCCCCCGCCGTCCCCCTCACCCGGGCTTCCCCCACTCCCTTCCCTTTTTGGGGGGGCCGCGGGCTTGTCCTGCCGGCCGGGGGGGCTGTCGCGTTTGGGGCTGGCGGGGCTGTTCTCCCAACCCCCCTCGGCCCTCCCCCGGGGCCCCCCGGGGCCATCTTTCCCATTAACCCCACCTTGGGGGGCTTCCATTTACCCCACCACTTTTTGGGGGGGGGCCGGGGGGGGACTGTCCCCGACGCGACCCCCCCGGCCCCCGGGGACGGTAGGGGGGCCCCGGGCTGGGGGGCTGGGGGGGCCCCGCCTCTCTCTCTCATTACCCGCTGTTTGCCCGTCTGGCCCGTCCTGCCTTGGGGCTCTTTTGGGCTTTTTGTCTCTTTTCCTTTTTTCTGTTTTCTCTTGTTTTTCTCTCTGTTTTCTCTCTGGGGGGAACCCGGGGGCCCTCCCCACTTCCTTTCCCCCATTCTTTTTCCCCTCCCCCCCCCTACTCTCTCTTTCCCCTCTCTCTATTTTCTCTCACCTCTCTCTTCTCCTTTCTCTCTCTCTTTTCTCAATCTCTCTCTCTTCCCCCCCCTCTCTCCTCACCCCCCTTTTCCCCTCTCTCAAAAATCTTTTCGTACCCCCTCCCCCCACTCACAAAACACCACCACACACACACCACACACACACACACACCAAAACAACCACACACACCCACCACACACCACACCCTTCACCCCCCTCCCACACACACACACACAACACACACACAACACACACACACACACAAAAACACCACACACACACATACCACACCCCCTCTCTACCCCCCCCCCCCCCCTCCCCCCCCCCCAAACCCCCCCCCAAAAATCACTTGCGATGCATTCCCTCAAAACGTCCAGTTTTGACCTGCTCGTTCTGCGGTAGGGCATCTTGACGTTTAAAACATCTGCTTTCGGGGTCACGTTGTGCGTACAAACAACACGCGTGACACATGGACTTGGGAGCACCCGCGAGGCCCCTTGGGCCCTAGTTTTTCAGGATCCGAGGGGGGCCGGGTGCATGTAGGGTGAGAAAAATCTGGGGTTTGGGGGGGAGGGGGAGGCAGGGGTTTGGGGGGGTGGGGTGGGGCGGAAGGCTGTTTGGCGCGAGGTTTTTTAGTGGTTTTTTTGTGGGGGTTTTTGGTGGTGGGGGTTCTGTCGGTTTGGGTTTGGGTTTTGAAACTGCAAAAAAAATTCCCCAAAAAATTATTATTTTTTAAAAAGGGTGGAAAGGGGGTTTTGGGGTTTTCTGGGAGAGGGTTTTTGTTTGTGGCGTAAAAGAATCTTTGGCCCGCAGTTTGGGGGGGGTTTTTTGGGTAGATTTTTTTGGGGCTTTTTTTTACTCATCTCAGGAAAGAGCTTTATATGTGGTTTGGCCAAAGTTTTCTTTTCGAAAAAAAAATTTCACAAAAAGCCCTCACCCCCCCCTGACCCCCCCCAACCCAAAAAAAAAAAAAAAAAACAAAAAAAGAAAAGATAACCCAAAGCATTCACTTTTTCGCACCCGCAGGGGAACCCTCAAAGGCAAGGGTTTTTTGTTCACTAGTAAAGGAACAAAAAAACGAAATTGCCAGGGCCGGGAATGCATTGCCTTGTTTTTTTAAAGGGATATGACGTTTTTTTCATGACAGTTTGACTTCCCCGGGAAAAAACCAAACGCATTACCAAACACATACTCTCTCTCTCTCTTCTCTCTCTCTCTCTCCTTCCCCTCTCTCTCTCTCTCCCCTTCTCTTTTCTCTCTCTCCCCTCTCTCTCTCTCTCTCCCCCTCCCCCTCTTCCCCTTCTCTCTCTCTCTCCCTCTCCCCTCTCTGCTATTTGGAAGTTTTTTTTCTTTGTTTTTTTTCTTTTTTTATTATTATTTTTAATTTTGAGATACTTGTTTTAAGTTAAATTTTTTATTTAATTTGTTTTTTTTTTAAATTTAAAAAAGATATTTGGTTAAGTATTTATGCCGTTTTAAATTTAAAAAGTATGATTTATATGACTTATTCTTTTGAAAAGATGGTGGTGAAATTAAAATTTTTTAAAATTTTTGAACTCTTTTTGGGTTTTCCCTTTTTTGCTACTTTCTAATTTTGCGGGGGTTTTTTTTTTTTATATAATTAACAACTTTTTTTGTTAATTGCTTATTTTCTTTTCTCGTATGTCCCTTTTTGGGTATCCTTTTCCTTGCCGCATTTTTGTTTTGTTGTTGTTGTTTTTTTTACCTTTTCATATTATTGTTTTCCATGTTATTCTTCGTTTGTTTTTTTTTTATTTTTTGTTTTTTTTGTTTTTTTTTTAGGGGAGTTTTTTTAGAAGGGGTTTTTTTTATCATGGTTTCTTAATTGATTTAAGGGGAGGGGAAAAAGGGGTGGAAAAAAGCACATGAGTGCTTATTCATTAACCTCGAAATAAAAAAATTTGATTCCCCCTTTTCTCCTTCCCCCTCCTCTCTCTCTCCGTCATCTCTCTCCCCTCTCCCCTTCTCTCTTTTCTCCCCCTCCCCTCCTTTTCTCCCCCTCTCTCTCTCTCTCCCGTGCGCCCCGCCATGTGTTTTTTTGTGTGTGTCTGTGTGCGGGGCTTGGGGCGCGGGGCGTTTCGTGTGTGTGTGGTGTGCGTGCTGCGTGTGTGTGGGATCATATTCTTCATGTGACCGGGAAAAACCCAGCCCAGTCAAAAAGTCCATTACCCTATTCCCTTTTCCAAAGCTTACAGTGGGGAAAAGGGCCCAAGAAAAACAAAAATGTTAGGTCAGAGCCCTCTTTTTAGCTCAGACGGAATAAACCCTGTGGGGCTTTTTTTTTCTGAATAGCTTTAAAGCATTAAACCACTTTTTGGACACAGGATTTACCCAAACGTAGTTGGGAAAAGTAATGTACCAGGGACTTTTTTTTTAACGTGGGGCTGCCCGTTCCCCCCCCCCCCCCCCCCCCACCCCCCCCCCCAAAACTCCCTTTTTTGTACTTTTACTTTCATTGAGCGAAAAAGGAGGGGATTTGGGGGAAAGGGGAGAGGAGAGAGAGGGGGGGGAGAGAGAGAGAGAGATTTTGGGGAGAGGGGAGAAGAGAGAGAGGAGAGAGAGAGGAGGGGGAGGGGAGAGGAGAGAGAGAGGTAGGGGAAGAGAGAGAGAGAGAGAGAGATACAGAAGGGGGGAAAAATAGGGGGTAGGGGGGAGAGGGAAAAAGAGAGAGGGAAAAAAGAGAGAGAGGGGGAGAGGGGAAAAGGGGGGAGAGAGAGAAGAGAGAGGGGAGGGGGAGAAAAGAGAGAGAGAGAGGAGGGGAGATACAGGGGAGATACCCGAGAGATCAGAGAGATACAGAGAGGGGAAAAAATAGGGAGTAGAGGGGGAGGGGAAAGAGAGAGAGGGGAAAAAGAGAGGGGAGGGGTGGGGAGAGAGAGGGGAGAGAGAGGGGGAGGGGGGAGAGAGAGGATGGAGAGAGAGGGAGAGAGAGAGAGGGGAGAGTGAGGTGGGGGAAAAAAAAGAGAGGAGAGATAGACCCGACAGACAGAGGGAAAAATAGAGAGAAATGGAGAGAAAAAGAGAGAGGGAGAGAAAAATAAGAGGGGAGGCAGAGAGGGGGGATAGAGAGGAAGGGGGGGGAGAGGGAGAGGGAAAAACAAAAAGAGGGGGACAGAGAGGGTGGGATTGAGAGAGAAGGGGAGAGGTGAAGGGGGAGAGAGAAAAAAATTTAAGGAGAACACACACACAAACACACACAACTCACCACACACACAAACAACACACACACACACACACACCAACCACCACACACACAAAAAACACACAAAAACACACCGAGAAAAGAAACGGAGATAAAAAAAGACAGGGGAATATGTTAGCTTTGCAATCCGTTTTTTCCAAAAGGGTGTCCCGGGTTTGGGAACATATGAAAAGGGATTTCCCAAATGCATACACATGGGGATGGATAAAATATAAAAAAAAGCACAGGGGTGCTTTTTCCATTACCCTCGACATAAAAGAATAAATAAATCAATAAAAAAATCAAAAAATAAATCTCTCACACCCCCACTTTTCTCCCCCCCCCCTCTCTCTCTCTCCCCCTCCCCTCCCCCTCTCTTTTTCCTCTCTCTTCTCCTCTCTCCCCTCCCCTTCTCTCTTTCTCTTTTTCTCCTTCCCCCTACCCCCTCTCTCTCTCTTTTCCCCTCTCTTTCTCTCTCTCTCTTCAGCTTTTAATGCAAAAAAACCGGGTTTAAAGGGTTTTTCCCCGGTTTTACCCCCGGAAACAAATGTAATCCACTGGCTTGAGGGATTTTTTTTTTTTTAAAATTTACAAAAAGCCACCCCCCCACCCCCGGGCCATATATGCATAAACGCCAGAAACAACACAAACACGCCCCGCATGTACCCCCACACTCCCCCCATTAATGTCACACACACACAAACACATACAAAACTTTACCCCCACATAAGAGAGAACAAAAAACAGAGACATTGGGGAGACACAGGGGAGGGGGACGGGGAAGAGAAAATAAAAAACCCCAATACATTTTACACCACATACATATTACACACACCAAACACACCCCACAACACACACAACACCACACAAACCACCCACACACACATCCGTACGTACGCCCTTACATAATACTTTCATACATACATACAAAAATTTCTTACATAAAATCCCTTTACAAAAACATACATTTTTTTCATACATACATTACATACACACAAACACCACCCACAAAACACCCCACACCACACACACCACACACCCCCAAACAACACCACCACCCACACCACCCCCAAAACCACGTCCCCCCCCCCCCCCCCACACACACACAAAAGCGCACCCAAAAAACCCCCACACACAACCCCCCCCCCCCCCCCACCCCTCACACAAAAACACACAAAACACACACAAAAAACAAAAACCCCACAAAAACACCACACACCACACACAAAAACACCCCACACAAAAACACCACACACAAAAACACCACACACACACACACACACACACACACACCCGAACACGCCCCCGGGGCCGGTGCCCCTTAAATTTTCGCGCAAAGTTATTGAAAAAGGGTTTGATTGTGATGTTTGGGGGGTGGTGAAAACAATAGAGGGGTGGTTTAGACCCCTTTGCCCGCAGGACTGGGCAGAAAACCCAATTTTCCTGCATTAGGGGCGAAAAGGGGGAAAGTAGGGGGCTCACCTGACTTCAGAGCCCACAGGGGAGGGGGGGAGAGGGGGCGGGGGGGGGGGGGAGGGAGGGGGGAGAAGGGGGGAGAGGGGAGGGGAGAGAGGGGGGGAGGGGAGAGAAAACAGAGACAGGGGACAGGCCCGACAGACAGACATTCCAGACAGACAGACGGGGACACAGAGAAAAGAGAGTGGGACAGAGAGAGAGACAGAGAGAGAGGGGGAAGGGGGTGGAAGAGAGGGGGAAAGAGAGAGAGAGTGGAGAGAAAAGAGAAAAAAGGAAAAGAGACAGAGACAGAGACAGACAAAAGGGGACAGAGGGAAAGACGGGAGAGAGAGAGACAAAAGAGAGACACAGAAAGGCAAGAAGAGAGAGAGAAGAAAGGGAGCTAGAGAGAGGACAGAGGTAGAGAGGGGAGAGAGTAAGAGAGACACAAAACAAGAGATAGAGACAGAGAAAATAATATCAAATCAACTAATCCCAATTTTTTTTTTCCAGAGGAAAAATGAATAAGCAGCCTGTGCTTTTTTTAATCCAGTTCCCCCCCCGCATCGGGGAAACATCATGAAAAGAAAAAAAACAACTGAAAAAAAAAAGAAAAGAGGAGGGAAACGGGAGAGGGGAAAGGGGAATAGGGGGGGGAAAAGGGGGAGGGGGAGGGAGAGGGGCCCGACACAGAAGGAAAGATAAGAAAATTTTTCAAATCCCTTTTTTGAAAAAATTTACACCAATTTCCCTCTGAAAAATGCGGGGAGAGGGGGGGGGGGGGGGCTGTCGGGAAAAAAATGCATTCCCCCCTTCGGGAAAATTTTCCTGTGTTTTAAAAATTTCCCTTTTTCTCTATCCCTCTTTGTTTCTGCCTTGTTTCCTTTTTTTCCTGTCACCCTCCTTTCTTTTCTCCGTTTTAAAAAAAAAAAAAAAATTTAAACCCGAAAGATTAAAAAAGGAAAATTTTTTTTCCTCGTAAAGGCGCTGAAGGGGCGTGTTGGGTTTGTTCGCTCAAAAAAAGGGCAAGACAAAAAAGACTTAGTTGCGTCTGAGGTTCCCTGACGACGAAGAAGATTTATCCCAAACATTTCCCCCCCAAATTTTTTCTCATTTTTGCTTACCCTTTTGATTTTTGCCCCGTTGAAAAATTTTAAAACGGGGGGGGGGGTTGGGGGGGGTTGGGGCGGCCGGGGGGGGGGGGGGGGTCTTTTTTGTTTGTTTTTTTTGGGAGGGGGGTAGTTTGTTGTTGTTGCTTTTTTTTTTTTTTTTGGGGGGGGGGGGGGGACTGGTTTAACTTTTTTGGGGGGGTTATTTGTTTTTCCTTTTGGGGGGGGAGGGGCTTATTGTTTGTTTTTATTGGGGCGGTTTTTGGGGTGTTTGTTTTTTTTTTGGGGGGGGGTTGTTTGTTTTTCTTTTTTGGGGCATAATTTTTTGTTTTTTTTTTCAGCCATGCTGGGGGAAAAAACTCATTCACTCAATTATTCGTTTTTTTTTTCCCCGGGTCATTTTTTTTCCCCCGTGTTGTTTCCCGACTGTATTTTGCACGGAAAATGTGGCCTATGCGTGGCGCTAATAAGGGCCCTTATCTTGTTCCGGGCTTGCCACCGGTTTCCCGGTCCCGCAAAAAGATCGATTTGGCCCGGGGAAACTCATGGCCACACCCAACCAGAACGGCCGAAACAATGGCCCGCCCAAAAATTGTGGCCCCGGGGGGTCGGTCTTTCCCCCGCGAAAAAAAAGAAACAAAATTAAACAAAACAAAAAAAAACAAAAAGAAAAAATAAAAAGCAGCACCAGTCAGCGGGAAATTTTTTCATACAGAAGAAAGAGAGAGAGAGGGGGAGAGAGAGAGAGGAGGAAGGTGAGCCCGGGGGAAAGGGGCCCCGGGGCCCCGGCAAGGGCAGAGACCCGAGACAGACAAGGGGGAAGAGACCGCGAGGGCCAAATTGGAAAAGGGGGGGCTAGGCGACCGGGCCCGGCCCTTGGAATAATGGAAGGACCGGCCCCAACCCCACCCGGGCGAGCCTTAAAAAAAAATTTTTAAAGGGGAGGCCCCCCCCAAAAAGGGCAAACCCCAAAGGTAAAAAAACCCAAAAGAAAAAATTAAACAAACCCCCAAAAAACTATAAAGCCCGGCCGTTTTCCAAAAGGACCCTATCCCGGGATTTAGAAATGTATTTAACCCAAAAACCCCGTCAAAAGAGCAAAAACTTTGGGGAAAGGGGTTTGAGGGGGGGGGTGTTTTTTGGGGGGGGGTTTTTTTTTTAAAAAAAAAAATTTTAAAAAAAAAAAAAGGGGGAAAAAATTTTAAAAAAAAAAAGGGGGGGGGGTTTTTTCCCCGGGGGGGGGGGAAAAAAAAAGGGGCCCAAAAGGGGGAAAAAAAAAACCCCCGGGGGGGGGAAAAAAAAGGGAAAACCCCCGGAAAAACCAGGCCCCCAAAAAAAGAAAAAGGCCCAAAAAAGGGGGGGGTTGGAAAAAAAAAAAAAAAAAAAAAAAGAAAAAAAAAAAAAAAAAACCAAAAAAAAAAAAAAAAAATTTTTAAAAAAAAAGGGGAAAAAGGGGGGGGGGGGGAAATCCCCCCCAAAAAGGGCCCCCCCCCGGGGGGAAAGGGGGGGAAGAAAAAAAAAAGGGGGGGGAAAAAAGGGAAAGGGGGGGGGGTTTTTGGGTTTGGGGTTTAAAAAATTTTGGGGGTTTGGGGGGGGGGGGGGGGTTTTTTTTTTTTTTGGGGGGGGGTTTTTTTTAAAAAAACCCCCCCCGGGAAAAAAAAAAATTTTTAAAAAAAAAAAGGCGGAGGGTTTTAAAAAGGGTTTTAATTCGGGGGCCCCCCCAAAAAATTTTAAAACCCAAAAAAAAAATTTTTTTTTAAAAAACCCGGGGGTTTTTTTTTTTTCCCCCCCAAAAAATTCCCAACTTTTAAAAAAAAAAAAAACCCCCCCCAAAAAAACCCCTTTTTTTTTTTAAAAATTTTTTCCCCCAAAATTTTTGTTTGGTTTTTTTTGAAAGGTGGGGGGGGGGGGGGGGGGGGGTTTTTTTTTTGGGTTTTTTTTTGGGGGGGGTTTTTTTTTTTTTTTTTAAAAAAAAATTTTTTTTTTGGGGGGGGGGTTTTTTTTTTTGGGGGGGGGGGGGGGGGGGCCCCCCCCCCCGGGGGGGGGTTTGGGGGGGGGGGGGGGGGTTTTTTTTTTTTTCCCCCCCCCCTTTTTTTTTTCCTTTTTTTCCCCCCCTTTTCCCCCCCCCCCTTTTGGGGGGGGGGGGGTTTTCGGGGGGGTTTTTTTTTTTGGGGGGGGAAAATTGTGTGGTTTGGGGGGGGGGGTTTTTCCCTTGGCCCCAAAAAGGAAAAAATTTAAGGGGGGGGAAATTTTTAATTTTTTAAATTTTTTTTTTTTTTTTTT
>JASPKP010004706.1:5000-7500 GCA_030674155.1 Stramonita haemastoma | reverse complement strand
GACAGACAGAGAGAGAGACAGACAGAGAGAGTCAAATTTAGAGATCGAGATCAAGTTAGAGACAGACGTACATACAGAGACAGACAGACAGAGAGACAGAGAGACAGAAAGATGGGGCTGGGGGGGGGGGGGAACGAAGTAGAGAGAAAGTGAAAGAACAGAAGAAAAAAGGAAAAGGAAAAGACGGAGACAGTGAAAAGCGTTAGCGAAAGTAAAGAAAAAGAAGGTACATTTAGAGAAAGAGAAAAAGACACAGAGTCAGAAAAAAAACAGAAACAGACAGACAGACAGACAGACAGACAGACAGACAGACAGACAGAGACCTCACTTCTCTAAGGGGCCAGCATATTGAAGGCAGCGCCCATCTCCTCTCCCTCCTCTGCTTTACCTTCCCTGACCCTAAATAGAGCAGGTACACATTAAACAGCTGGGTGAACTGGGAGGGGGACTGTACTGAAAGCAAGGCGCACAAACGGTCGCCCCATCCATTTTGGTAACGACACTCAAACGCTGCTTCAACTCTTAACATGGGGGAAAGCGAGTGCTCTGACTACTGAAGCTATCCACACATAGCGTTATAATGCTAATCACCAATCCATCATTACCTTGACATATAACACCACCAGCATCCCCCTCCTTTTCCTCCTCCCTATCTCCCTTCTCCCTCCACTGTAATTCCACATTTTAGATACAACAGAGACCACAGTAACGCACCAATCAGATGGATCAACAGGGACTGTAGGGGCATTAAAGAGCCAATGACAGCTGTCGTTATTTCTAGTCTGACTGGTAAAAAAAGAAAGAAAAAAAGATGGTGTCAGTGGCAACAGGAAACTGAGTGATGTATAGTAGCAGCTGGAGACAGATTGATGTATTGTTTATTATATATTTATTTATGTATGTATTTATTTATATATTTATTTATTCTTTTATATCGAGGATAATGGAATAAGCACCCATGTGCTTTAGCACTCATGTAACTATTGCAACAACAGGAGACAGACTGATGTATGTTACAACAGAAGACAGACTGATGTATAGCAACTACAGGAGACAGACTGATGTATAGCAACAACAGAAGACAGACTGATGTATAGCAACAACAGAAGAGAGACTGATGTATTAGCAACAACAGAAGAGAGACTGATGTATAGCAACAACAGAAGAGAGACTGATGTATAGCAACAACAGAAGACAGACTGATGTATTGCAACAACAGGAGACAGACTGATGTATAGGAACAACAGAAGACAGACTGATGTATGTTACAACAGAAAATAGACTGATGTATTGCAACAACAGGAGGTAGACTGATGTATAGCAACAACAGAAGATAGACTGATGTATGTAACAGCAGAAGATAGACTGACATATGTAAGAACAGAAGACAGACTGATGTATTACAACAACAGGAGACAGACTGATGTATAGCAACAACAGAAGACAGACTGATGTATAGCAACAACAGGAGACAGACTGATGTATAGCAACAACAGAAGACAGACTGATGTATAGCAACAACAGAAGATAGACTGATGTATAGCAACAACAGACTGATGTATTACAACAACAGGAGATAGACTGACATATGTAAGAACAGAAGACAGACTGATGTATTACAACAACAGGAGACAGACTGATGTATAGCAACAACAGAAGACAGACTGATGTATAGCAACAACAGGAGACAGACTGATGTATAGCAACAACAGAAGACAGACTGATGTATAGCAACAACAGAAGATAGACTGATGTATAGCAACAACAGACTGATGTATAGCAACAACAGGAGACAGACTGATGTATAGCAACAACAGAAGACAGACTGATGTATAGCAACAACAGGAGACAGACTGATGTATAGCAACAACAGAAGACAGACTGATGTATAGCAACAACAGAAGATAGACTGATGTATAGCAACAACAGAGTGATGTATTGCAACAACAGGAGATAGACTGATGTATTGCAACAACAGGAGACAGACTGATGTATGTAACAACAGAAAATAAACTGATGTATAGCAACAACAGAAGATAGACTGATGTATAGCAACAACAGGAGACAGACTGATGTATAGCAACAACAGAAGACAGACTGATGTATAGCAACAACTTGAAGATAGACTGATGTATAGCAACAACTTGAAGATAAACTGATGTATAGCAACAACAGGAGATAGACTGATGTATAGCAACAACTTGAAGACAGATGTATAGCAACAACTTGAAGATAGACTGATGTATAGCAACAACTTGAAGATAGACTGATGTATAGCAACAACTTGAAGAAGACTGATGTATAGCAACAACTTGAAGACAGATGTATAGCAACAACTTGAAGATAGACTGATGTATAGCAACAACTTGAAGATAGACTGATGTATAGCAACAACTTGAAGACAGATGTATAGCAACAACAGGAGATAAACTGATGTATAGCAACAACAGACTGGTGTATAGCAACAACAGGAGGCAGACTGATGTATAGCAACAACAGA
>JASPKP010004705.1:15000-17152 GCA_030674155.1 Stramonita haemastoma | reverse complement strand
ACAAATTAAAATAAAAAAAATAATAAAATGCCTATTAGTCTTAGCACACATATGGGACTGGAGTTTTGAGGTAGGTTTGCAGAACTTGTTTGAGTCATGCCTTCACACACAGCACAGGACTTCACCTGTATGTAGGCTACAGCTCTTTTAAAAAAAAGTGGGGCATGCCAGAAGAGAGGGTAAGTACAAAGTCATGTGAAAGAACATTCTTTAAAAGGTTGAGAATTTCTGATCGGTGCCTGTGCCGAACCAACGTCTATACTGCCACAGGTATACATTGACGTGCACTCTGATCTTGCTGCATTTCCCTGTGGAGGTTGTGACCAAGAAAGCTTGCAGGCAGTTCAAATCAGTCACTTATCTGTTCATCATTTAGGTGGTGATTTGATTTGATTTATTGATTTGATTTTTATTCTTTTATATCGAGGATAATGGAATAAGCACTCTTGTGCTTTTTTTTTTTTACATCCAGTCCCCTTGTGTATGCAGTTTTGTAAATGTCATCTGTTCCCACCGCCACACGATGGCCTACTCTTACGAAAAGTGAAACAGGATTTAACGTGTGCGCAAGATGTTCTGCGTGCGTTCGCACACGGGGGCCTCGGTTTATAGTCTCGTCCGAAGGACTTTTAGGGAGAGTGGAGTCAGCACTGATCTTAACTCCAGGAGAAAAATCTCCTCGACCGCATTCGAACCCGGGTCGTCAAATTGCCAGCGCAATGTTCTGACCACAAGGCTATCCGTCCCTCCAGTGACAGTCCTGGTGTGGAATGTGTTGTCTTTTGCGCTGCACACATCAGGTGAAGTAACAGTATAAAGGACATCCCACCTCCTGATGATGATGACCATCACCTGTGGATGCTGATCCAGCTTCCTGAAAAGCTTCAGCACACACAGAGACAGATAGAGGTGTGTGTTCAACACGTCTGCTCTGCATGTCCCCCCCACTGCTCACATTTAGTAACTCCCATTTCCCAAAAGGTTAGAAAAAAAATCTCTCTTTTTTTGTGTGTGTGAGTCTAGGTTTTTATCTCATACTTTACAGAAACAACATAAATTGTCAGCGTTCAAAGTTGCACATTTTTGTAAAATCATGTTTTTGTGATCAAACAGTAATGTGAGATTTTCTTGAAACGCCAGAAATGGAGGCTTTTGTTGGTTTTTTAATTTTTTTATTTTTAGGTTGGTTGGTTGTTTTGGGGTTGTTTTTTTTGGTGTGTGTTGACTGGCAATTTCCTCGTGAGAACATAGCAGAAACCACTACTTCACATCACCTCACTTCAGGGGGGGGGGGGGGGGGGGGGGGCTTCTTGTCTGACAGTTGTGATGAGGTAAAACGTGTGAATTCGTGACGCAGTCCTTGCAGCATCACTGAAAAAGTCATCACCGAAGTCTTCATTTAAAACAAGAGAAGAGGGAAAAAAACCCACCAAAAAACAAACCAACCCAAACCCTAAACCGTCACACAGGCGAACTCTTTGGCAGGAACAAGCAACGGGAGACACAGACAGACACAGACATCAAGACACACGTCACGACAGTGACCCAACACGTCCGTGCACACATCACCCCCCCTCCTCCTCCTGTCCCCCCTCCGTCCCTCATCGGCGGCACGTCAGAGACGGGGGTGGGGGCGGGGGCGGTGTTGGGGGAGGGGTTCGAGTCTGCGAGAGTGGACTGTGGCCGCTGACCGCTGGCCCGGCCTCCGCTCCCTCTGCTCTCACTGGACGGGATGGGGCTGGGGGCGTCTGTCCTTGGGGACACCGCCACAGCCGAGTCTCTCTCCTTCCCTGTCTCTCCCTCCCCCACACCGTCACCACTAAAGTACACCAAGTCCTCGTCATCTGTGACGTCACCGCTCAAGCGTACTTCGTCATCTGTGACGTCACCACTGAAGTTCGCTTCGTCGTCGTCGTCTGTGAGGTCACCACTGAAGTTCGCTTCATCTTCGTCGTCTGGATGAGTGACGTCGACACTGATGTGGAGGTCTGTGGGAAGTGGTTTTTTTGGTGATGACGATGACGTCATGTTGTCTACGTCACTGGGAGTGGGTGCCGTCACATCAGTGGGGGTGGGGGGTGACGTCAGAGTGGTGTTGCCAGGGGAGAGGGTGGGGTTCTGTGGGGGGTCCTCGTCTGCAAGCATCAGTAAA
>JASPKP010004705.1:0-10000 GCA_030674155.1 Stramonita haemastoma | reverse complement strand
AGACATACAGACAGACAGACAGACAGAGACAGAGACACAGAGAGAGACAGAGACAGAGAAAGAGAGACAGAGACAGACAGACAGAGAGAGACAGAGACAAACACAGAGAAGGAGACAGAGGCAGACAGAGAACACTGAACACTGAAATTGTTTAATGTACATCGGCCTTAGACCACAATACACTTTCAGGGAGAGAGACAGAGACAGAAAGACAGACAGAGACAAAGACAGAGCAACTTACAAAAATAACCTCAGCAAGCTCCACCGCCCACCCCCCGAAAAAAACAAACAAACAATACTGTTGTTCAATTCAAGCAATACCGAGGCTACAATCGACACACACACAATGCCAATGATAATAAAATAATTTATTTATTTATTCTTTTATTTATTCTTTTATATCGAGGATAACAGAATAAGCAATCATGTGCTTTTTTTCATCCGGTCCCCATAATCATCATGACATACATAGGCCCAGCCTACCTGAGGTCTGGCAGTCTGGCCCTTGCCCTTGTCTGACGGGGATGAGGTGGCAGGAGGGGGTGAGGAAGGAGGTCACAGTTGCCGCCCCTGTTCTGCCGCGCGAGCGTACGCCGTGCACGCGCACCGCGTATTCACACTGAGGCTGCAGGTTGTACAGCGTGAAGCTGCGGGCCTGGAGATAACGATAACGATAACGATAACGATATTTATTCAAGAAAGGCCATAGCCCCATTTGATGGGGTTTACAAAAGCCACATAATTATAAGAACGTTATACACAAGTACACAAACATGTTCATACAACTAACTGCAATGCAATACATACACACATGGTTATACTGTTTTTTTTGTTTGCTATGAAATCAAAACTACTTCTCCTTTTTTAAAAGACTTATACATATGCATAGCAAGATTTTTTTTATATAACATTTTCATTTTTGGAAGACAGGAGCAAAATCATTCTAAAGTGAGCTGGTCTGCAATAATATTTTTCAGGAATATATTCTGTGTAGAGAGAGAGAGAGAGAGAGAGAGAGAGAGAGAGAGAGAGAGAGAGAGAGAGAGAGAAGAGAGAGGAGAGAGAGAGAGAGAGAGAGAGAGACAGACAGACAGACAGAGAGAGAGAGAGAGAAGAGAGAGAGAGAGAGAGAGAGAGAGAGGAGAGAGAGGAGAGAGAAGAGAGAGAGAGAGAGAGAGAGAGAGGAGAGAGAGAGAGAGAGAATGAATGAATGAATGAATGAATGAATGAGTGAATGAATGAGAGAATGAGTGAGTGAGTGAGTGAATGAATGAGTGAGGGAATGAATGAATGAAATAAGTGAGTGAATGAATGGATGAATGAATGAATGAATAAGTGAATGAATGAATGGATGAGAGAATGAGTGAGTGAATAAATGAATGAATGAAATGAGTAAGTGAATGCATGGATAAATGAATGGATGAATGAATGAATGAATGAATGAATGAATGAATGAATGAATGAATGAATGAGAGAGTGAATAAGTGAATGAATGGATGAATGAGTGAGTGAATAATGAATGAATGACTGAATGAGTGAATAAGTGAATGAATGGATGAATGAGTGAGTGAATGAGTGAGTGAGTGAATGAATGGGTGAATGAATGAATGAATGAGGGAATGAATGAGTAAGTGAATGAATAAATGAATGAGGGAATGAGTAAATGAATGAGTGAATAAATGAGTGAATGAATGAATGAACGAACGAATGAATGAATGAATGAATGAATGAATGAATGAATGAATGAATGAATGAATGAATGAATGAATGAATGAATGAATGAATGAGTGAGTGAATGATGAATGAATGAATGAATGAGCGGGGGGAAAAAAGCACATATTTATGTCATAGAAACGCATACAAAAACAACAGGGAAGCACTGACGTGGCTGGTCGCGGAGATTTCAGATCTGGAATGGGACTGTCCGTGTTGGTTGCGGACACAGCTTTCCGCTTTCCAGTAGATCAGGAACTTGCGAGCATTCTTTCCTGTAGACAAACGACACATACACGTACATGCACTTGCAGGGGCATGTGTGCGCACACGCGCGGTCATGTGTGCGCTGCACACACACACGCAGGCATGCATGTAGGCACGCACGCAGGCACGTACACTCACAAACTCACACACACTTCACACACACAGACACACAAACACACAGACACACACATGCACAGACACACACATGCACAGACACACACAGACACAGACACACACACACACAACACACACACGCACAGACACACACATGCACAGACACACCCCACACAACACGCACAAGACACACACGCACAGTCACCCACACCCACACACTTCACATACACACCCACACACTTCACACAGACACAGACACAGACACACACACGCACACACACACACACACTCACACACTACACCACACTACACACACACACACACACACACACACACACACACACACACACACACACACACACACACACACACACACACACACACAACAGTCTAATAAATGAAGATCAATCGGGGTTTCGTAAAAACTATTCCTGCCACACTGCTCTAACTCAGCTTACTGAAAGTCTCTTACACAACATAAATAACAATAAATTTATAGGACTCCTTTTTGTTGACTTTGAAAAAGCATTTGATGTGATTGATCATTCTCTGTTATTACGCAAATTAGAAATGTACAAACTGACACCTGATATTATTCAGCTTCTAAAAAGTTTTCTGTCAAATAGGCAACAGCTTGTAACTGTTGATAATCAAACATCAGCACTACTACCTAGTAGCTATGGGGTACCACAAGGCTCAGTATTGGGACCTCTCTTGTTTTCAATCTTTGTAAATGACTTACCCTGTTTTATTCAATGTAGCTGTGAAATGTTTGCTGATGATACCACTCTACTTTGTAGTGATACAGACCCTTGTAGCTTATCTCGCAAACTTCAATTAAGCATTGACAAATTGATTACTTGGACTCAGTTAAACCATATGTCCTTAAATGCACAAAAAACAAAGTGCATGTATGTATCAGCAAGACAGAAAAGACAAAAAATGAGAGATAAGTTCCCACCTCTGTTACTTGATAGCAGAATAATTGAAGAAGTTGACTCTCATAAACTTTTAGGTGTCACCATTGACAAAAATATGACTTGGACTGATCACATTATGTCACTAGGAAAGCGCATTGCTCACAGGTTACGTCAATTATCGAAAATCAAACACTTTTTGAATCATCACTCTCGAAAACTGTTTTTTTGTTGTCATATTCTACCTATTATTGACTATGCATCAACTATATGGGATACCTGTAGTGAAACGAACTTGAAATTCATTCATCGTTTATATAAAAGAGCAGTAAAACTTGTCCTGTTAAAATCAAGTACCCTGACAGTTGAGGATTATAAGAAAATAAACGTCCTGACTTTTCGAAACAGACTTTCCTTCAATAAAGCCATGTTTATGCAAAAAGTTGTTAACCAAACTGCACCTCCCAAGATTACCAATACTTTCAAAATCAATCAACACAGACACAACCATTTGCTGACATTTCCAAGACCCAGAAATAATCTATATAAATCAAGCCTACTATATTCAGGTAGCGACCTATGGAATAAGCTACCAAAAAATTTGAAATGTATCAAAAACAAAGATAATTTTAAAGCACATCTAAAAAAAATATTTCATAGATAAGTGTATAGAACAAGACTTGTAAACGTGTACATTTGCTTGTGATATAACATCACTCTTTACAGTTTCATTCCAACGTACTTGTATTGTGGCTTGTGTTACAACTGAATTAAAAATGTTACATGTAGCATGTGTGCGAGGGACAGATAGATGAATGTATCACTGATAGTCATTTTTATCATTATAAATATGGTATGACCACAGTTTATATGGTCATTTATATTCATCTCTTGATGTTACTTTTAAGGGATAACAATTTGCTGATGACTTGATAAGATATTAGACCTTGATGGTTGATTTTGCTATGTGTGTGTGTGTGTGTGTGTGTGTGTGTGTGTGTGTGTGTGTGTGTGTGTGTGTGTGTGTGTGTGTGTGTGTGTGTGTGTGGGTGTGTGTGTGTGTGTGTGTGAGTGAGTGAGTTGGCGTGTGGTTATTGTTGTTGTTGATACTGATGGTGTTTGGTTGGGCTTTAACATTTTATAGGGGGGGGGGGGGGTTGCCTGATTTTATCTGTTTCATTTTCTTTGGTTTGGATGTTTGTTCTGGTGTGTGTGTGGTGTGGTGTGGTGTGTGTGTGTGTGTGTGTGTGTGTGTGTGTTGTGTGTGTGTGTGTGTTGATACAGTACATGAGATATTTAGTTATAGGAAATGTAGATTTTTTTTTTTTTTTTTTTGGTATACATGTGCTTTTTGTGGGATTATTTCTTGTTTGTTTGTTTGTTTGTTTGTTTGTTTGTGTTATATATATATATTTTTTATTATTATTATTTTATTTTATTTATTTATTATTATTTTTTTTAAATTATTGATTGATTTTTTTTTTAATTATACAATTGATAAGCTGGTGCTCAAGTTAGCTGCGATTTTTTTTATATTTTATATATATATATATATATATATATATAATATATTTTTTTTTTTTTTTATGTACCTGAATGCACTTATTTGATAGAACGCTGACATGTTTTTGTGTAAATCTATAAACACAAGTGCTTGGGAGTGAAGGACTGAGAAAAAGGAAGGAAATTAATGTGATTGTTTTTTCCTTTCTGCTTCGAATCCATTGCTTTGTAATGTATTGTTTTTCTTTGTATGCACCGTACTTGTTTTGGAGGAGGGAATTGATATAGGTTTGTATGTGTGTGTGTAAAACGATTTTTAAGGAATCATGCATTATTTTCCTTGTGTGCGTGTGGTATATATATATATATATATATATATATATATATATATATATATATATATATATATATATATATATATATATATATATATTGTGTGTGTGTGTGTGTGTGTGTGTGTGTGTGTGTGTGTGTGTGTGTGTGTGTATGTGTGTGTGTGTGTGTGTGTGTGTGTGTGTGTGTGTGTGTGTGTGTGTATGTAGTTTCTTCTTTTGGTGTGAATATTTTTCAAGTTCATTTTTAATCTTTTCATTTGTACCACATATCTTCTTTAAGTTTTTCCTTGTTCAAATATGACTTTCTCTATTTTTTTCTCCTTTTTAAAATTTTTTAAATTTTTTTATTTTATTTTATTTTTTAGATGGATGGCTCGATGAAAAAAAGCAATTGTACTGCTTACTCAATGTACCATCTGGAAATAAAAGTTTGACTTTGACTTTGACTTTGACTTTGACACACACACACACACACACCACACACACCTACACACACACACACACACACACACTACACCACACACACACACACACACACACACACACACACACACACACACACACACACACACACACACACACTACACCACACACACACACAGACACACACAAGACACACACACACACACACACACACACACACTACACCACACACACACACACACACACACACACACACACACACACACACACACACACACACACACACACCACACACACACACACACCAACACACCACACACACACAGAACACACACACAGACACACACACACACTACACACCAAACACACTACACACACACACACACACACACACACACACACACACACACACACACACACACACACACTACACACTACACACACACACACACACACACACACACACACCACACACCACACTACACACACTACACACACACACACACACACACACACACACACACACACACACACACACACACACACACTACACACTACACACTACACACACAGACCAGGTTTGAGTGTCCAGGTGAGGTGTGTTTTGAGGACCGTGTGGTCATAGAAGGTCTGGTTGACCCTGACACTGTCAATTACGCTGCCGCCCCTCCCCCTCCCTCCTCCTCCTCCCCCTCCTCCTCGGCCTCTCTCCTCACTCTCCTCCCCACCTGTCAATGCAATCAGTGTAGAGGGGGGGTTAGACATCACCAGGGGGGACGGATAGCCTAGTGGTCAAAACCTATGTGTTGGCAATTCGACGACCCAGGTTCGAGTCCGGTCGAGGAGATTTTTCTCCTGAAGTTAACATCAGTGCTGAGTCCACTCTCCCCAAGAGTCCTTCGGATGAGACTTTAAACTGAGGCCCCCGTGTGCGAACGCACGCAGAACATCTTGCGCACACGTTAAATCCTGTTCCACTTTTCGTAAGAGTAGGCCATCGTGTGCCCGTGGGAACAGCTGACATTTACAAAACTGCATACACACGGGGACTGGACGTAAAAAAGCACAAGAGTGCTTATTCCGTTATCCTCGATATAAAAGAATGAATTAAATCAAATCAATAAATCAAATCAAGGTGTATCCACATGCAGGTACAACAACAATAAGGGACAACACTGATAAAAACAACAACCAGAACAACAGCTCAGTGGTCAGTGCGCTTGCTTTCCCCAAGCCAAGGTTAAGCAGCATCGAGCGTGGTTACCATGTGGATGGGTGACCGTTTGCGCGCCTTGGCTTCAGTGCAGTCCCCCCATTTCACCCAGCTGTAAATGGGTACCTGCCCTCTTTAGGGTCAGGGAAAGTAAAGCAGCGAGGGAGAGGAGATGGGCGCCGCCCTCAACATGCTGGCCCCTTAGAGAAGCTGAGGTCTCTGAAGCCTCGCTCCCCTACGACCACACAGGCTATGGGACAACTTTACCTTTACGTGCAGAACAAGAACAGTATAAGAAATAATTATCTGCAATGACAATGATAATTGTGACGGTTACAGCAAAACAAAATCAACTGACAACAACAACACCACCAGTACTGTCATCATCATCATATTTAATTTTACTATAACAATGACAACACTGATGATAAGAATAACCAAAAGCAAGGCCCAATATTAAAAAAAATAACTACACAGATAACGATCGTCATGACAACTACAACAAAATAAGATCAACAACGACAGCAATATCAAGAACCACGTGATCATCTTCATTATCACCATAAAAACAAATATCATCATCATCATGATCATAATCCCCATGATCATGATTAAAACGATCTAGCTGATTATCCAAAGTGAATCCACATAGAGCTGTGTTTACAAACACAGAGATGAAGATGTAACTATTCAATTATAACAGAGAGAAACCGATCGAAACTTGGTTTTAACGCGCACAAGTAGAACACACACACACACACACACACACACACACACACACACACACACACACACACACACACACACACACCACACACACACCACACACACACACACCCACACACCACACACACCACACACACACACACACACACACATTCATATATACACATACACAAAACACACACACACACACACACAAACAAACACACACACACCTACCCCCCCCCCCCCCAACACAACACACACCTACCCCCCCCCCCCACAACACACACCTACACCTCCCCCCCCCCTTACACACACCTACCCCACCCTTCCCCACACCACACACACACACAACAACACACACACAACCCCCCCCCCTCACACACACATACACCCTCCCCCCTACCACACACACACACACCACACACACAAAACAACACACACCTACCACCCCCCCTTCCCGCACACACACACAAACCCCCCACAAACACACACAACAACCCCCCCCCCCGACACACACACACAACCCCCCCCCCCACACACACACACACACAACACGCCCCCCCCCCCCCCCCCGCCCCCAACACACACACACACAGGGACAGCACACAGAGGGACAGGACTCACTAGCAGGCTGTGGTGGGGCGTAGGTCTCGATGTAGGTAGATGCAGGTTTGCCCACCTTCTGTCGTTTCTTCCACCGCACTACCGCCCTCACCTGCCGCCAACCACCACACACAATGATCAGGCCGCAGGGTCAGTCGTTTCAGTTGTGTTGTGTTGTGTTGTGTTGTGTTGTGTTGTGTTGTGTTTTATTTTATTTTATTCTTTTATATTGAGAATGGAATAAGCACTTATGTGTTTTTTTGTTTTTTTTAAAGAATCCAGTCCCCGTGTGTATGCAGTTTTGTCAATCTTGTCATCTGTTGCCACCGGCGCACGATGGCCTACTCTTACGAAAAGCGGAACAGGATTTAATGTGTGCGCAAGATGTTCTGTGTGCGTTCGCACACGGGGCCTTGGTTTATGAGTGCGTACATGTGTGTGTGTGTGTGTGTGGGGGGGGGGGGGGTGTAAAATGTGTGTGTTTGCGCCCGTGCGTGTAAGGGTGGGTGAGGTTGTGGAGATGGGGGGGGGGGGGGGTTGTCTCACCTGTACAAAGTAGATGGTACCCATGTTGAGAGACTGCAGCACAAAGCTGTGCTGGTTCTGCACACACAGATAGCATCATCACTGTCAGTAGCACACACATGTGGAGGACTACTGTTAATGCTATCACACAGACTGTTTAATTGTTCATATGCAGACAAAGATGTTATCTCATAACTGTTAGTAACACGCAAATGTGAAGGACTACTGCTAATACTATCACACAGACTGTTTAATTGTCCGTATGCAGACACATTATACTATCTCATAACTGTCAGTGACACAAAAATATGGAGGAATATTGTTAACACTATCACACAGACTGTTTAACTGTCCAGATAAAGACACAGATAGAATCGTAACTGTCAGCACAGAAACACACATAATTATGTGAAGGAATACCGTTGTCCCACAGACTGTTTAAGTGTCAATATACAGACACAGATAAGATCATAGCTGTCAGTAACAAACAGATATGAAGGACTACTGTTGATACTATCACACTGACTGTTTAACTGTCCAGATAAAGACACAGATAAGATCATAACTGTCAGCAACACACAGATATGGAGAACTACTGTTGATACTATCACACAGACTGTTTAACTGTCAATATGCAGACAGAGATATTATCTCCTGTCAGTACAGAAACACACAGATATGGAGGACGACCGTTCATATTATCAGACAGATTGTTAAATTGTCAATAATTCTCCAACCTAAGTAAACACACTCACACGGAGATGCCATGCTTAGCCATATCATTATACAACTAATACATATTTGCACGTTCATCCATCAGTACGCACATACATACATACATACGTACGTACGTACGTACGTACGTACGTGCGTGCGTGTGTACGTGCGTGCGTGCGTGTGTGTGCATGCATGTGTACCTTTAAAACACAGACACAGACACACACACATACACACGCGCACACATACACACACGCACAACACACACACACACAACACACACTCACAACACACACACACACACACACACACACACACACACACACACACACACACACACACACACACACTCACAACACACAGCACACACGCACAACACACACACAACAACACACACACATACACACACATACACATACAACACACATACACACACAACACACATACACACGCACACATACACACGCACACACACACACACACACACACACACACACACACACACACACACACACACACAACACACACACACACACACACACACGCACACAACACACACTCACAACACACACACAGTGTGTGTCTGTTGACGATGATTTATAGGCAGTGTAGCACCAGTGACTACTCACAGCACTGAGCACGCGTTTGTGCATGTGAAGTCGCATGTAGCTGGGACTGGCCCTCGGAAGACTGTCACTCCAGAATACCTGTGTGAACACACGCGCACGCGCCCCCACGCACGCACACACGCACACACCAAGCACACACGCACGTACACACAAGCACACATGCACGTACACATACAAGCAAACACACACAGGCACATACGCAGGCACACACACACACACAGGCACACACACACAAGCACTCACACAGAGGCACACACATACAGGCACATACGCAGGCACACACGCAGGCACACACACACACAGGCACACACACACACAAGCACTCACACAGGC
>JASPKP010000470.1:40000-44894 GCA_030674155.1 Stramonita haemastoma | reverse complement strand
TTTGAGGAACACTCGGGGAGTTGGAGCCCCCAGGCGGCCCCGGGGCTGTATATGGCAACTTTCTGGTGGCTCCTGCGATGGTACTGGAACCCCATTCATATCGGTTTTTGCCTTCCAAATGGATCATTCCATTGGCGGGGAAAGGGGGTGGGTCTGCTGCATGCGTAACGCTTGCCATCCTTACTTATTACCCAGGCTTTGCCTTGAAGACTGAGGAAACTCCGTAGTCTTCCGGACTGATGGGTGCCTGAAAACATTAGGAAAAAAAAAAAGAGATTCATCAAATGATGATTTTCATTGATAAACAAAATAATTAAAGACAAAAAAAGAAAAAAACACGTAAATACTGAAACATCAATCCCCCACCATCTTCCCAAAAAAAAGTCATATAAATATAAATACTGATAAAAGGGGGGAAAGAAAATTAACTAACACACCACACACAACACACACACCCACACACACACACACACCACACACCACACACCCACACACAAAACAAAAAAAACCACACAAAAACACCCAAAAACACACCACACACAACACACACAACACACAGGTTCGCGGCAGCCATCAATAAACTTGTTGTAAAGGAAAAATTCTGACTGATCAATCTTGTGAATAGCCCTTTTATCCATAAGAATGAACAACTGCACATTTATCCAAGGTACGCTACTTGCTAAATCAAAAATTTAAATGTTGGAATAAGGTTACTGAAACTCAATAATAACCAGCTTACCAATAAAGTTGAAAATAAAAAATAATATGAATAAGCTTTACAAAAAAAAAAAAAAAAAAAGTCACAACAATCAAATCTATTCCTAAAGCAAGAGAGAAGAGAGAAAAGAAGAGGAGAGAGAGAGAGAGAGAAGAGAGAGAGAGAGAGAGAGAGAGAGAGAGAGGAGAGAAGAGAGAGAGAGAGAGAGAGAGAGAGAGAGAGAGAGAGAGAGAGAGAGAGAGAGAGAGAGAGAGAGAGAGAGAGAGAGAGAGAGAGAGAGAGAGAGAGAGAGAGAGAGAGAGAGAGAGAGAGAGGAGAGAGAAACCTACTTTCTAAGGCTATGGAATCTGTTCCATTGCTGTTGGTGTATCATGTGGGTTACTAAGTGATGTTTGAAGGTTATTATGGATTGATGGTGTTTACCTGAGTCAGGAAGGGAGTTCACAGCATACGGCCTCAGAAAAGTAAACTAGATTGGAACATGTCTATTCTTGGAATTGGCATGCTTGGCTTTATAGTATTGCTGAGAGGAGAGAGGAGAGAGAGAAGAGAGAAGAGAGGAGAGAGAGAGAGAGAGAGAGAGAGAGAGAGAGGAGAGAGAGAGAGAGAGAGAGAGAGAGAGAGAGAGAGAGAGAGGAGGAGGAGAGAGAGAGAGAGAGAGAGGAAGAGAGAGAGAGAGAGAGAGAGAGAGAGAGAGAGAGAGAGAGAGGAGAGAGAGAGAGAGAGAGAGAGAGAGAGAGAGGAGAGAGAGAGAGAGAGAGGCAAGGCAAGGCAAGGCAAGGCAAGGCAAGCAAGGCAAGGCAAAATATTTTATTCGAGGATAATAGATAAGCACTTGTGTGCTTTTTTACATCCAGTCCCCGCCCTTTTCAGGGATACATCAAGTTGAAAAGATACTAAACAATAAAGCTTTATGCAAGCCAAACAACACACAAGAATAAGGACACTATATATGATAAGGTAATAAAAATGCACTCGATCAGAAGTCAGAGAGAGAGAGAGGAGAGAGAGAGAGAGAGAGAGAGAGAGAGAGAGGAGAGAGAGAGAGAGAGAAGAGAGAGAGAGAGAGAGAGAGGAGAGAGAGAGAGAGAGAGAGAGAGAGAGAGAGAGAGAGAGAGAGAGAACCTACTTTCTAAGGCTATGGAATCTGTTCCATTGCTGTTGGTGTATCATGTGGGTTACTAAGTGATGTTTGAAGGTTATTATGGATTGATGGTGTTTACCTGAGTCAGGAAGGGAGTTCACAGCATACGGCCTCAGAAAAGTAAACTAGATTGGAACATGTCTATTCTTGGAATTGGCATGCTTGGCTTTATAGTATTGCTGGAGAGAGAGAGAGAGATGAGAGAAGAGGAGAGAAGAGAGAGAGAGAGAGAGAGAGAGAGGATGAGAGAGAGAGAGAGAGAGAGAGTGAGAGAGAGAGAGAGAGAGAGAGAGAGAGAGGAGAGAGAGAGAGAGAGGAGAGAGAGAGAGAGAGAGAGCAAGGCAAGGCAAGGCAAGGCAAGGCAAGGCAAGGCAAGGCAAGGCAAAATATTTTATTCGAGGATAATAGATAAGCACTTGTGTGCTTTTTTACATCCAGTCCCCGCCCTTTTCAGGGATACATCAAGTTGAAAAGATACTAAACAATAAAGCTTTATGCAAGCCAAACAACACACAAGAATAAGGACACTATATATGATAAGGTAATAAAAATGCACTCGATCAGAAGTCAGAGAGAGAGAGAGAGAGAGAGGAGAGAGAGAGGAGAGAGAGAGAGAGAGAGAGAGAGAGAGAGAGAGAGAGAGAGAGAGAGAGAGAGAGAGGAGAGAGAGAGCGGAGAGAGAGAGAGAGAGAGAGAGAGAGAGAGAGAGAGGAGAGAGAGAGAGAGAGAGGAGAGAGAGAGAGAGTTTATTTAAGAAAGGCCATATCCATATTTGAAGGTGTTTACAAAAGGTGCATAATTATCAAAAATGTTATACACAAGTACACAAAAATGTTCACACACTAGCTGCAATGCAATACACACACACACACACACACACACACACACACACATGCGCGCGCGCACGCACACACACACACACACACACACACACACACACACACACACACACACACTCACACACACCACACACACACACACACACACACACACCACACACACACACACACACACACACACACACACACACACACACACACACACACACACACACAGTATACTGTTTTATGTGATGAAATCAAACTACTTCTTTTTAAAGACGTTTAGATATACATAGCAAAATTTCTCAGAACATTTAGATTAATTTAAGAAGACAGGAGCAAAATCTTTCTAAAGTGAACTGGTCTGCAATAATATGTTTCTGGAATATGAGTATTGGTTCTTAAATCATTTAGCACTGGACAAAAAAAAAAAAAAAGTGTACTTTATCCTCTCTCTCAACTCTACACACAGGACATATCCATTTTTTTTCTCACCCTTCCTGTACCTTTGACTATGAACTGTTATATCAGAGACACCAAATCTGAATTTAGTCAGGCACATCTAATAAACTTGTTCATGCTCATTTTCCGTATATTGTTCTTTAAGGTTATTAATGTTCAATAGCTTATACAATGAAATTGCATCTCTATTCTGGGTATAGTGGTCCATTCTTGCCACCTACAACCTATTATGTGCTGCTTTACCTCGGCTGTCTAAATCATACAGTGCTTTATTAGCTGGGGCAGGTAATCTCCCTTCATGCATACTAACTAGTTTTAACCAATATGTAATACATTTCATATATGAGTTTAAATATTTTGGAAATCGTCCAAGTTCGCCATAGATCAAATCATTTGAAGTTCTCTTGACAACAAATAAGAAACACTTCATGGCAAAACAATGGATTTTTTTTCCATTTTCGATCTTGTTTTAAAAGCCCAAATTTCAGTACCATATTGAACTATTGGCTGAATATGCAATGAAATATCCTAAAAAATTAAAGGTGCTAAATTATTTTCAAACTTATATGTGACGCTTCACCACATAAGGAGTCGCATTGCACCAGAGGTCAAATTTTAGTTATTGGCAAGTTATTAATTTGCAATAAAAGGGCTATCCAATTCAAAAAACAGATTGAAAATTGGACAATTCTGTGCAAGGTTACTACATGTTGAAATGCTAGACTGCAGCATGTGACAAAATGAGAAACCGGCAAGTAAAAGGTTGTCAGAATGAGGGCTTGGGTATTTTCTAAACACATTAATTTTTAAAAGGATAAGGAATAAGAATTATGCCTTGATATTTCATTATAAGGTAGATATACGGATGTAGTTTAGAAATCAATCAAAATCTTAAAATTGACAACTTCACCCCCATCTGCCTTTAATGGCTCCTAGCCCCAAATTGGGTAATGTGCTAAGCGACTCATTTCGTGGTGGAGCGTCACATATAAACAAACGCAAAAATATTCAAGAGAGAGAGAGAGGAAGAGAGAGAGAGAGAGAGAGAGAGAGAGGGAGAGAGAGAGAGAGAGAGAGAGAGAGAGAGAGAGAGAGAGTTACTATGTAAACACCCATTTACAAGCAAAAGAACATTTTATTTGTTTCTTGAGGGGGCTTGTGTTGGTTTGATGACGCGGACATTGACGGCATTAGCACAATACGTCATTGTGAAACTTTTCATTATGCCCAGATAAAACTTGTGTGTCTGAGTCTGTCTGTCTGTCTTTCTGTCTGCAAGTTTGTCGGAAGGAAAGCCGCAATAAAACGTTACGCGTGGTACACAAATTAATTACCATTATGTACAATAGTATGATGCACCACAAGAAAGTGCAGGGCCTCCGCCACATGCACACAAACAAGAAAACGCACACACAAACACGAGCGCATACACGCACCCCTCCCAAAGAATATGGCCCTTTTTCGAAAAGATGCAGAACAAAAAAACGGACTGGTTTAAGTCTTGTCCTACCCAGATTTCTACACAGTAGCAGAACCCATGGCACCAGGAGAGTGCAGTATTGTATGCACACACACTTGCAAGCATCTTTGATATATGTGGCGACGGACTTGTGGCGACACCACTCCTCCAAAGAGGCCAGGCCCGGCCTAAATCTAGCAAGTTTGTTGGAAGGAAAGCCGAAATAAAACGTTGCGGTACTCATAATAATAATAATAATAATATGATGGGCCTCCATCAGTCAGTGTCGA
>JASPKP010000470.1:32500-35000 GCA_030674155.1 Stramonita haemastoma | reverse complement strand
TTTAACTTTTTGATTTTTAATTTTTAAACTGTTAATGTTAAGACTACTTTTCTTTGTTATTACTATTCATTACACATACACACGCGCGCGCGCGCGCACACATACACACATATATCCACATGCATACGCACGTGCACGCGCGCGAGCGCGCGCGCACACACACACACACACACACACACACAAACACACACACACACACACACACACACACACACACACACCACACACACACACACACACACACACACACACACACACACACACACACACACACACACCTACTTTAGGGTCGTCTGGTAACACTTAAAGTGGAAAGACGTTAAAATTGAAGATTTTTTTTACTTACTTACTTACTTACTTACTTACTTACTTACTTACTTACTTACTTACTTACTTACTTACTTACTTACTTACTTACTTACACACACACACACACACACACACACACACACACACACACACACACACACACACACACACACACACACACACACACACACACACACACAGATTACATTAGGTTAATACATTATCTTTAATTGTAGGACAAACATGCTCCCTGCAGAAGAAAAGGAAAACTTTCTTAGATAAAATAAGATACTGACTCAGAGATAAACTTCAGAAACTATCTAACCCGTGGTACAAAAATGAACAATTTTAGGATAGAAAGCGAAAAAAGCTAATTCTCTTAAAGGCAGATCAAAGCCTAGCTACTACGCATCCCAAGATAATTAAAGATTAAAGATTTCAAAAATACATGTACAGACACAACCAGTTTCTAATATTTCCCTGACCCAGAAATAAACTGTACAAATCGACAATCTTGTATTCAGGATAGGTTCCCAAAACTTTTAAACTTACCAAAAACGAAGATCAGTTTAAAACACTTCGAAAAATATAATAATGGATTGGTGGTCTAGAGGTAACAGGCCTGTCTAGAATGCAAAAAGTCCGTGTCAAAATGTGCGACTTTTTGAATCCCGTTTGGGCCCCAAAAATGTTCCCCCATCCATTAGATCATGAGTGGTGATCTGGGTGCTAGTCTTTCGGAAGAAACGATAAGACGAGGTCCCGTGTGTAACACATCACTATTTAGTGCACGTAAAAGAACCCACGGCAACGAGAGGATTGTCCCTGGTAAAATCCTGTAAATAAAGCCCCTCTGATTGGAAAACAAATACAGTTGCATACAGAAAAAAGAAATCAAATAATGGGTGGCGCTGCACTTGTGGTGACGCGCTCTCCCGTGGAGAGCACCTCGAAATTCACGCTGAGAAATCTGCCATAACATAAAGTGGTTTAGAACACGATTTGTAATCTTGTGCAGTGATCTTTCCTTTACACTTCATCCTTTTCTGTTTCACTTGAACGTGTTTGTAGTGGGGTTTATTGTCACCCTGTTCACACTTTCACACCACTTTAAGATGTTACCTAAAGAGCCGTTTTCAGCCCCATCCTACTCCCACTTTGCACTGTAACAGACCCATGGCACCAAGACAGTGTTGTACTTTATGCATGCACCCTCCACTGCCATCTTTGATATGTATGGCACGGGCTTGTGGCGACACCACAGCTCCCATGAGGCAAGTAAGCAAGTTTGTCACCAGCCGCCATGGCGCAGTGGTCAGCGCCTTGGATTTTGAACTGGAAGGTCGCAGATTCGATTCCCATAAGAGTCATAGTTTTTTGTTTTTTTTTTCGGATTCTGGCCATTTCCTACCCAGAGTGAGTGTGCTGTGGGCTTAGTGGGGAGAGTAGGACCACACAGTCGAGCTTCATCCACTTTACCGATGCAAATTTGAGAATGTTGCTCTATTTTTACTTTATTTTATTTATACCACTTCATTTCAAAGCAGATTTCTCTGCGTGAAATTTGGGCTGCTCTCCTGGGAGGAGCGCGTCGCCACAAGTGCAGCGCTATCCTTTATCATTTTTTAATACATATATACAGCCCAAAGCCACACTGGGGACTCCAACTCCCTGACTTTTCCTCAGAGATGGTGTCTAAACACGACACCTGTGTGCATGCTGTTTTATATACATACATACATATATATATATATATATATATATATATATATATATATATATATATATATATATATATATATATATATATATATATATATATATATATATATATATAATTTTGGCATCCGCTTCTACCGGCACACAAAGACCTGCTCTTCCAAAAGGCAGAGCGGGTTTAAACCTGTGGGCAAGATGTTCTCCGTGCCTTCACACACGGGCCTCGGTTTATAGTCTCATCTGAATGACCAACTCTAATAACCTGACCAACACTGCAGATGTCTGTATTTCTCAAGCCAGGTTGACGCTGGAATATATTATGCTAGTAAGCATAGAGTACAACCCTGTCAAGTAGTTTCAAAGCAGATGCACTTCCACAGCAGCATCTTTACATCATTCTCATCACCATTGATCATCATGCAATAATACTCTAATAATAATGCTCTTGTCTCACAGTGACCTCAGATTGGTT
>JASPKP010000470.1:25000-27500 GCA_030674155.1 Stramonita haemastoma | reverse complement strand
GCTTGACATGGATTATAAGGATGCCCAAGAAATGAGATGAATATGTGTAGTTTTTTTCTAGGTGAAATTTTGATGAGTTTTGCAAAGCTATGTAAGTAATGCAACATTTGAGAAGTTGTGCTTGTAGAAGCTCCGGTTTTAACATCTCTTAATCTATTTCACCTGCTGTTTCACGTTGTGTAAGTCATACAGCCTTGGACAAATGCAAACATCAAAATCCAGGTAGCGGGGTACATTGCAATGCTAATATATATTCACAGCACACCAATTCAACAACACTCAGTCCAGTGTGGTAAATTTAGCTACCCCTTCCTTTTACCTAGACCAAGTGTGATCAGTTCCTGCTATAATTAGCACCAGCTAGCCCCATCTGGGTTGGGATAGGTTGAAATAATTAGCCGCTGAGAGGAGCAGAAACTGGGGGAAACTGACTGTTGTTAATGGTATTTCATTTTTTTATGTTTGTTCAGAAGCTTATTCACTGTGGAAATAATAAGTCATATTTTTCTTGAGGAAGGAAGGTGGCAGGATGGTTAAGATGTTTGTCTGCCAACAAGTAAATCGTGTGGTTCTGGGTTCTACCCTGCCTCCCCCTTTCTTCCCAGTTTGACAAAAAAATCAACTAAATGTCAAAGTTATTGGGAGGAGACTATAAACCAAGGCCCGATGTGAAAAGGCACACAAAACATTTGTGCACACGTTAAAACCCCCGTACCATCTTTCGGAAGAGCAGACCATCGTGTGCGGGTAGGAGCCAATGACAAAATTATTTTAAAAGCATTTTGTTAAAAAATTAGTATGCACACAGGTGTCGTGTTTAAACACCATCCCTGAGAAACAATCGGAGAGTTGAAATCCCAGGGCGGTTCGGGGCTGTATATGGCAACGTTCTGGTGGCTCCTGCTATGGCACTGGAACCATTCCTATCGGTCATTGCCTTTCCAACAGATCATTCCAGTGGCGTGGAGAGGGGGGTCTGCTGCATGGGTAACAGTTTGTCCTCCATACTTACCTACCCAGGCTTTTCGCTCTAAAGACTAGAGGCAAGTGCAGTCTTCCAAGACCGATGGGTGCCTACAACTACCACTACTACTTATTGATTTGGCATGAAGTTATCAAAATGTGTACTGCATTTCGAATCATGCTTGTAAAAAACCGTTTTCGCATGGCTTATTGTGGTTCATGAAAAATGCGTTAAATATCTACCAGTCTTTAGAATTTGAACTTTTGATTATACCCTGCCAAGCTTTCAAACTGTTGTTAGATTTTAGAAACTATGTTTGTATAAACCCTAACGTTTTAAATACGCTTTTCACTGAATTTTCTTGATGTGTACACAATTTTCTGGTTACTTTTTTTACTTCTGTTTTACTAATAAAGGATATTCTTTCAAAAACGCAGTTTGTTTGTGATGTGACTGTATGAAGGCGGGATCTGTAATGGGCATGAAGATCTGATCGCTGATAAGTCAGTGCTTAAAATGATCATTACACTTACTTACTTACTTACTTACTTACTTACTTACTTACTTACTTACTTACTTACTTACTTACTTACTTACTTACTTACTTTCTTACTCAGTTATGCACACGCACGCACGCACGCACGCACGCACGCACGCACGCACGCACACACACACACACAAACACACGCACGCACATACACACACACACACACACACACACACACACACACACACACACACACACACACACACACACACACACACACACACACACACACACACACACACACACGGGTTCGATTTCCATTGAGATTTTTCCTCTGGAGTTAACATCAGTGCTGACTCCACTTCTCAAAAAAATCTTTCCAATATAACTGTAAACCAAGGCCCTGTTTGCGAACGCAAACAGAACATCTTGCACACACGTTAAATCATGTTCCGCTTTTCGTAAGAGCAGTCCATCGTGTGCAGGTGGGAACAGATTACAAGATTTACAAAAATGCATACACACGGGGACTGGATGTAACAAGGCATACGAGTGTTTATTTCAGTATCCTCGATATAAAAGAATAAATCAATAAATAAATAGATAAATAAATTAAAAAAATAAACACACACACACACGCCTGTGCGCACACACACACACACACGCACGCGCGCGCGCACACTTACACACACACACACACACACACACACACACAAACACACACACACACACAAACGCGCGCGCGCGTGCGCGCAAAACACACACACACACACACACACACACACACACACACACACACACACACACACACACACACACACACACACACGAACGAACGCACGCACACACATATAAGAAACTTTTAAAGCAAAAATGCTTTAGAAAAAATGTATATGCAATGCTGTCAGATGAAACCATTCTGTTTGCTATTTGCGAGTTTTTTGCACATAGCCCGGTTTTTGCGTTTCTTTCAAATTATTTGATATTGTTTTCCCTATTTTCATTTTAGGCGTTACATAAATGCTTTAATGCCAAACAAGTTCATGAAT
>JASPKP010000470.1:7500-15000 GCA_030674155.1 Stramonita haemastoma | reverse complement strand
ACATGCTAGTTGACGATAATCATCTAAAGGTAATATGCCGACTTCGTTATACGTTCCCATGGCTGAGGCGTGATAAGGCACACCAAGAGCAAGCCTGTATGCTTTGCAGTCTATACTTTGTAACTTTTTAAGTAAATACCTAGGAGCACTGAAAAAGACCTCTTGGCCATACGATAATTTTGAACGAATAAGAGATGTAGCTAAACTTTTCAAATTTAATGTATCTTGGCCCCAGAACTGTTTGCTGACCATCTTCAGTAAGTTCAAGCATTTTTTTTGCTTTAGTTAAATTGTGTTCAATATGTGCATTCCAAGTTAGCTTAGAAGTAAGAAAAACACCTAAGAACTTTATGGTATTTTTATACTCAATCATGTCGGCCCCAATTTTAAATGCTGGTAGCTCATCTGGATTACTGCTATTGTTAAAAAGCACAGTGTAAGTTTTTTCTGTGGATAAAGTAAATCCATTTTCAAACATATACTTATCGACATTGTTTAGCTGGTTCTGATATACCTTTTTAATGTAGTTTAATACTCTTTTTGGTGTGTTTCTTTTCATAGAAACATTCATCCACATACATATGTCATCTGCATATTGCACTATGACGACTTCGTTTGACAATGTCATAGGGAGATCATGCAGCAAAACATTAAACAGTAGAGGTGATATAACAGATCCTTGGGGTAGTCCCATATGAAGAGATCTAAAACCTGAATATGATTTTGCTACTCTAACTTGTATACTTCTATTAGTCAAAAAACTTTTAATATAATGATAGAAATGCCCAGAAAAACCTAGATTCTTTAGTTTACACAGCAACTTAGCATGCCAAACTTGATCATACGCCTTTTTTATATCAAAAAAAGTTGCAAGAACGTTCTTTCTTCTTGCAAACTGAATTTTTATATGCGTTGACAGTTTAACCAAGTTATCAATAGCAGACCTATCTTTTTGAAAACCCGTTTGATTGACCGGGATTATCTTATTTTTTTCACAGAAATACATCAGCCTTTTCAGAATAATTCTCTCCATTAGCTTGCCAGTGTGTGAGGTCAACGCTATTGGTCTGTAGCTAGTTTTGTCTGTTTTGGGCTTTCCCTGTTTATGAATTGGAATGACAATTGACTGTTTCCAAATTACTGGCATAACACCTTCAACCCAACATTTATTGAACAGTTTATGAAGTAGAAAAATAAAGTTTACTGGTATATGTTTTAGCATGTCGTTAGAAACTGCATCTAATCCAACAGATGTTTTCTTAGTAGAAAGAGATGTTAAAGCATCTCTAACTTCTTCCACTGAAATTGCGGCATTAATATATGAACTGTTGTCAGGGACTGGGTCGGTATACTCTGTTTTATACTCCTCTTCTGTTCTATAATTCTTGCAATTAAGTGACAAGCCTTCAAGACGCATCGATTTTGAAAACATGTCTGCAAACGCTTCAGCTTTTTCTAAATTTGATGGAAATTCTTTGCTCTCTAGTCTCACTGGACAAGCTGGTAAACTAACACCTCTTTTCATTTCATGAAATTTTTCCCAAACCTTTTTAAGGTCTTTATGGTTTGAAATTTCGGTTGTACAAAAAGATGTCCAAAATTGTCTCTTAGCCTGAGCTACAACAAGGTTACAGTGATTTTTTGCTTGTTTCTGTTTTAAATTATTTTCTGATGTTTTATCTTTTAGATACATTTTATACATTAAGCGCTTATATTTAACTGCTTCCTCACAAGCTGGTGTCCACCAGATATTTCCCTGATGTTTATTTGTTTTTAGCATATTAATTTTAGGGATAGACAAAGTGGCAGCATGAAGAATGGTCTCAGTAAATTTGGAATAAAAGCGGTCAATATTGTCAGTGTCAAAGCTGTCAGTGTTGTAAACTGCGAGGATGTCTTCAAACTTCTTCCAGTCAGCTTTTTTGTAGTTAAATTTGGGAATTTTGTCTTCCTGAGTGTCACAGAAAGTTGTTGTTTTACCAAAAGTTGTGATAACAGGCAGGTGATCGCTGCCAAGTGTGTCTTTATACGTTGACCACTCACACTCTGGAGCTAATGCAGGAGACACAAACGACAAATCTAAGGCTGATGCTTTGTGACTGGCAATGTCTGGAATTCTTGTGACACTGCCATCATTTAGCAAGCATAGACAGGAATCAACTATATTTTCTACGAATCGATTATGGGATACTTTTTGACATTCTTTATCCCAGAAAGGAGCATGTGCATTAAAATCTCCTGCTATGAACCACTTTTCATTATCTTGAAGGTTGTGTATCCACTCAGTATTCAGATCATTTGGTCCCTTAGGCAGATACACAGACACAACATTTATTATTAGATTTTTTCCTAAACTTACTCGTGCTGCACATGAATGTATATCTAAGGTCTGGTTAGGCACTGGTGAAGGACATATGCAGTAATCCACCCCTTCTTGAATGTATATGGCTGCACTGACTTTAGTTACATCATCGACTTGTTGATGGACAGGTGGATAGTAATAGCCAGGCAGCTTGGGCAGTTTATTTCTATTTACTTTGAGTGATTGAAGCATCAAAACTTGATAACAATTTTCAGCAAGGTGCTGGATTAAATAGGACAGATTAGTGGAAATAGATCTAGCATTCCACTGCATGATGGAAAATGCGCTTTGTTTTTTGAAAGGCATAATAAAGTACAATGTTATTAACTAACTAATTAAAAACTAAACAAACCCAACCCAGAAAAATATTTTACTGAAAAAAACAAACAAACAAAAAACAAAAACAAAAAAAAACACCCCGATAACAAAACCCCAAAACAAAAACAAAAACCAATTTTAACTGACTAAAGAATCGTTTACAGTTTAAGACAAACTACTCATTCAAAGAATGTTCACACTGGATTAAGTAAGACAGTTTCTATAGATGTGATCAAAGCTGAATAAAACTACAGTTAGTGCACCGCAAGTTAATGTACATGAATTACCAGTCCGTGTTCCTAAACACATTAAAATAATAATCATGCTGTTTCTGCTGTCTCCACCATGGAAACTGGACATCGTGAAAACTGAGAGGCCACTGGTTAGATCTGTACCCTGGCTGCTGAAGGTAGTCTTCACAGGCAGATCTGTAGATTGGTGCCTGGCGTGAAGTGTCGTACAACCAGCGTCTGCGTTTCCTCTTCTGCTTCTCCCAGAACAAGGTATGCACGTGTCGGCCGATGTTTCTGGCGAGGACACGTGATCCTGGGTGTTGGGGTGGAGTGGGTCTCTGAAATAACTTTTATGAGTGTTCAGGTTTTCATGGGAGATGAAGGAAACATTTTCTCACCAAACAATTCAGAACATGTTATGGCATTGAAAACGTCTCTTTTCCTCTGCAGATCTGCATTCTTGGTAGGAGCAATTTTGCTAATTACAACTTTGGTGTCTGGGAAAGAGGCTGTAACATTTTTGACATTCCTAACCATGTTTTTACTGGCTTCTTGTGGGTCTGTGTCTTTCAGATCATTAACACCACAATGGATTATGACACACTGTGGTTTCTTCATATCAGACTTTGCTTTGACAGACTGGTGAATCTCCCAATTTTTGGTGTATGCACTTTTACTGCATCAAAGCCATAGGAGTGACCTAGTCGCTTGCTGTTAATTCCATGCAGAACGGAATCGTGAACTAGGACAACCTTAGGGAGACTAGAATTATTCTCTTCCTTGAAAGTAGAATTCAATTTAACGTCATCCTTCCTTTTCGTCATCACTGTTTTTTGACGTAAATCTAGGTCGGTGTTGGGCTTTTTTGCTTTCTTCTCCAATTTAGGCCTAGGTCTATCAGGCTTCACTGACCTTTTTGGTGGTGTGGCAGTGCTGGGAGAAGACAGCGGCTGTTTCACGGCTTCTGCATAGGTGGTGGCTGGCAGGGAGGATCGTGGAGCCGAAGAGTCGGTCTGGGTTCCTCTGGTCACCATGCTGGAGGTTCGTTTGGGCTGGCTTTGGGTGTTGACAGCGCTGCTGGTGGCCAGAAGGCGTCCCTGGTCAGCCACGGTCCTCTGCAGAGCAGTGATCTTCTCGCTGAGAGACATGATCATCTGTTTGAGTTCAGTGATGATCGCATTTGGAGAGGAGAGATCAGGATCGTTGACGGTGTTGCCATTGATTTTGTTAGGCGTCAGAACGTCTGATTTTCCGCTGGTTGTTTGGATCACAGCGTCTCCTTTCTTGTCTGGGTCAGCATTTCGTTTGGATGCTTTCACATCCAAGAAGCAGGATGCTGACCGCTGACGTCGGGTTTTTGTCATTAGTTGTACAAAAACAAGCGTGTGCACACGGATCAATTTTCGTTACTGCTTACTGTCGCCATGTTGTGACGTCATCCTTGTGTGTGTGTGTGTGTGTGTGTGTGTGTGTGTGTGTGTGTGTGTGTGTGTGTGTGTGTGTGTGTGAGTGTGTGTGTGTGAGTGTGTGTGTGTGTGTGTGTGTGTGTGTGTGTGTGTGTGTGTGTGTGTGTGTGTATGTGTATGTGTGTGCGCGCGCGATTGTGGGTATGAGTGTATGTGTGTGTGCGTGTGTGTGTGTGTGTGTGTGTGTGTGTGTGTGTGTGTGTGTGTGTGTGTGTGTGTGTGTTACGTGTCTGTGTGTGTGTGTGTGTCTGTGTGTGTGTGTGTGTCTGTGTGTGTGTGTGTGTGTGTGTGTGTGTGTGTGTGTGTGTGTGTGTGTGCGTGTGCGTGTGTGTGTTGGTGCAGGTGTGTAGTTGTGGCTGAAGATATCCTCAATATATTAAGCGGAACTGTATGCTAAACACTAAATGAACAGGAGAGAATAAAATTCATAACAGAACAACATTGATACAACTATATCAAATGCCCTAAAGGACTTAACAATAAACCTTTAGCAATAGCAAACGCTAACTTGATATTCTCCAAAACTTGTTCAAGTGAAGTTTCATGAAAATTGGGTAAGTAAGGTTTTAAAGTCTTGCATTCAAGTACATGGGTGTCACAACACAAAATCCCCAGCGTCCAAAAAAGACGAGGTTGGATCTTCTGCTGTAACTAGCTCGTTAAAATTCGTCCGGAACAGGGGGGTGGCGGTCACAGCAATCTCTCAAAACACAACTCAAAAGGCAAAAATAAACATTTACAAACAAGACGCTTTATTTCACTTTCATACACATTTAAATTCTAAGCTAATATGCCCCTTTCCCCCCCCCGCCCTTCCTAACACCCCTAACCCCCTACACACAAATATATATAAACAAGAAAAAGAAATAGATGAAAATAATACTCTCTCACACACACATTCTCAAGTCAGTTCACAGTGGGGGAAAAAGGCATCAGGACGGGAAACGTGGGGGGGGACACTCAACTTTCGCCAATGTCACAGTGCTGACGTCGAGGCGCTGGACACGTTGGACGCCAGTGTCCAGCTCAGGCTCGCAGCATGCTGTGGAAAGTCCCCACTCCACTCGTCATCCTCTCTGCTAAGATGACCCGGAGAGGTCTGCTGGGACGCTGGGTGCGGTGTTCTGCCCGACACGCTGTCCAGACCCGAGGTCTGTCCCACCCGACATTCAGTCCCGTCTGCCCCAAAACGCAAACGGCCCCTGCTGCCGCCTGCCCACACATAAACAACAACAACAAGCTGTGCCCAGGAATTAATATTTGGTCACATAATGAGTGTCAACCCCCCTCCATCCCTTGCCTTCCCCCACCTTAACAATCCACAACAATTTCCATAATAACAATTTCCATAGTAACTCCTCCATGAGGTTACGACCATCAATCGCTTCAAATAAGCTGTCACACAGACATACAAATAAACACAACATAACCTCTGACTGCAACATATATATCCCTACAGTCAGAGGAACAGGACGGATTACTGGGGATAGTGCTTCAATCAGACGACGCCGGTGAACCTGCGGTCCCCTCCAGTTCCAATCCACCGCGACGGCCCGAAAACCCCAGAATCATAAAAAGCAACAAAAGAATGAAGCGCTGAAAATAAAGTCTTGGAACCAAATGGAATCTGCGTGTTCGGAAAACCTATCTTCTCTCTTCCCCCACCAAGGCAGAGTTCGAGAGAAGAAACTATTGGAACCAAAACATAAAGTGGTGAAGTCGTGGGTTCGAAACCCCGGTGCAACACCCACTCACTCCAGTCGGCGGAAATGAGTAAATAATTCAAACAAAAAAAGTTGCATGCACCTGAAAAAATGTTGGACACTTCCGAGTGTCTAAACCAAAGAAAATAAATTCGATTTCTGCCACACACTACATACCTCAAACAGCTCGTGTGGATAACAGTCTTGTGCCGATCGCGGCACCACCACTCCTGCGTCGGCAAGGAGGTCTGTCTCTGCACCTTGGCTACCGAGCACAAGGTGTCCCCGGGGTGGCCTCACGACAGGCAATATATATGCCGGCTATCACCTGAACTCAGGTGAGTTCTCACCCCGGTTTCGGCGGAAAACCCCGCCACGCACGGGCGCCTCGTACGCGGCCACTCAGGGAGTTTTACGAATGGCTACAAATCAACACGTTACATAAAAATCCCATGCGCACACTAACCTGCGCTCAGGGGTATGGATCACAAAAATAAAAAACAAAAGTGGGGAGGGTGGAAAAAAAATGGTGTGGAGGTAAAGGACCTCCCGTCAGTCCCCTTAAAACTACACCTCTCCCTCCGTGTCCAGGGCGCTAGTCCTTCACCCTGGCGGTCAGGAGAGGTGTAAGTGGGGTGGTGAAGGGGTGTGAGGATTCGAACCTGGGTCGATTCGTGACAATGGGTATTTGAAATATGATTGTTTCCACATAACCTTTTCACATCATTGCTTATTTCTATACAAGCAGACAAATAAAGACACAACACCCAAGTGTCTGGCGAGCAAATTTTCGGTTTATTTCAAACCTTCTTCAGGCTAAAAGATTGGCCAGCTGACAGTAAAAAGCAAACACAGACTTATATACACATCAAACTGAGTAGATTTAAAACAATTATGTAAAAATTGAAGACTTCTCATGTAAAAACACATTTCCTTGCACATGCAACCTACACAACCAACTGAGTGGAAAAAAAAAAAAAAAAAAAAAAAAAAATTAAAGACTTCTCATGTAAAAACACATGCCCTTACACATGCAACATGGGGTAACATGGTTATAACATTATTCATCTCTCTCTCTCTCTCTCCCTCTCTCCCTCTCTCTCCCCACCCCCCTTCCTTCTCTCTCTCTATCTCTGTGACCATCTCTCCCTACAGTCTTACGCACTCAAAGACATACACACACACACAAACACGATCACACACAGAAACACACACATGCACATATACACACACACACACAAGCAAACACACACTCACACACATAATGCATTCACACATACACACGCGCGCACACACACACCTAGATACATATCAGTGGACACATTCACATAGCCAGATCTGCATCTATCTGTATCGCACCCTCAGAAGACAAGAAGCGGAGGTCCTGGTTGAGCTCAATCCCACACGTTCAGACCGTC
>JASPKP010000470.1:0-2500 GCA_030674155.1 Stramonita haemastoma | reverse complement strand
AACAGAGTTTAACGTCGTAGCCTATGTGGAAAGACGTCATATATCTAGGATCTAGCCTAGTATTGCTGTAACTGAACAATGTATGTATCTAAACGAATTTTTTTCTGTATCAACCAGCCACCATTGTGAAGTGGTTAGGCATTGGATTTTGGACTGGAATGTCACAAGTTCTTTTCCATAAGAGTCATAGGGATTTATCAAATTCTGGCTGGCTCCTATCCAGAGTGAGCTGTGGGCTCAGTGGGAAGACTGGGACCACACAGTCGAGCTTCATCCACTTTAGGGATGCAAATTTGAGAATGTTGCTCAAATTACCTGACCAACACTGTATATGTCCTATTTTTAAGGCCAGGTTGACACTGAGATCTTTGATGATAGTAAGCTAGAGTACAGCCCTGTCAAGTAGTCTCAAAGCAGATGCACTTCCATAGCAGTAGCATTTTTCATCCTCATCACCAATGATCAACATGTGATAACAAAAATGCCTCTGATTCTGTAGCCCCCCGTTGCTCTGGTCTCATGGTGACCTCAGATTGGTTTCCCCATACACTTCTGTGCCTGTGGTGAGTTTGTGTCAAAGCATTTGGGGTTGGAGGTTTGGGGTGTGTGGCCATTGGAGAGATATTGTGCTGGTTGCCACCTCAGGTGGGTGACTCACTCAGTCTGGCTCTTCGACTGAGCTAATACTGTTGTTAGTAGGGTGGTATAGTGGGTGGTGTCCTAGTATGTTAGCTCAGAACAGGCACCACTGAACACCACCAAAGTGACCCAGCAGCAATGCAGGTCCCCTCTGGCTAGTGGCCTCACAGCAAACTAATATTGATGGACTCCCTGCGGACTCCTGACTCTGAGGATGAGACATAATGAATCTGAGTATGGCTGGGGTGGAGATATTGAAATGAGCAGCATGGAACAGCAAGACAGGGACTTCACAGAAGATGAGGCAGCAATCCGCCCTCCCCCCAAAAAACAACAACAAAAACAACAACAACAAAAAACAACAACAAACAGCCAAACAACACCCAGACAAACAGATAGTCTGTTAGCCAGCCTGATAGACAAACAGATAGAAGTAATTCAAGAACAAACATAATGACAATAACAGCTATCCATGAACATTTTTGTGAAGCCTGTAAAGGAGGAAGCAAATTATTCTTTTTCTCAAGTTCTTTTATTGCCACCTTGACCAGACTTAACATTCTTTTTTTTATAGTACAGCAAATGCATTCATTCATTGTCATAGAACACTGAGCACATCCATGGCGCAACAGATGTCTGAGCACAGTTCAGAATACTTCGAGAGCTGGGTGTGTGGTCCACTGTTAGTTTGTGGATGAATGCCATTGTGAACATATGGACAAGGTAATTCTTTATTTCTTACCTGTTTCTCTGTCTTTGTCTTTGATTTGCTCAAGTAGTTTTCTTCAAGCATGTGTATTTTGTAGTCATTTATGATGCCCTGAACTATACTGTCTGCCTTGTGTGTGTGGAAGTGGTAGAGGAAGAAAGATGAAGAGAATATACTTCACATTCCTATCTAGTCTGTATGTTAAGTATGTCAAGCTTGATAAGCAAACTTTGAAGAAAAACAATCTATTATTGAGTTGTTTTTTTTTACTAAATAAAAGGATTTCTTCTCTCTCTCTCTCTCTCTCTCTCTCTCTCTCTCTCTCTCTCTCTCTCTCTCTCTCTCTCTCTCTCTCTCTCTCTCTCTCTTGTATAAGTGTATGTGTATTTGTGTGTGTATATGTGTGTATGTGTGTGTGTGTGGGGGGGGGGGGGCAAGGGGATGCAGGGGGGGTATGTGTGGGAGGTTGAGGGGGTGTGGGATGAATGTGTGTGGAGGGGTGAGTGGGTGTGTGGGGTGTTTGTGTGTGGGTGTGGACTCAAAAAAGAAATGCATGGGTATGAGTGTTGGAATTTTTGTAAAAACAAAATTGAAAATGGGTATCCAACTCCCATCTAAACATTGCTACATGCATTATATGTAAATAAGGACTTTGACACATTACATATTAAACCAGTTGTTATTGTCTTTGTCCACCGGAAGTTGTCTTATTCATTGAAGTTTGAATATGTCAAAGTCTTTCAAACAATTTTCTTTTATTAATGACAGGCTGTGGTTGTTGATGTAGAGATGCAGTGAAATGAAGTGAGGGGGGTGGGGGGGGGGGGGTGCTTAGGCACACATTCATAATTATCATTCTGTCCAAGGTGCTAAGTTTTGCGTGCTTTTTTCTTTCACCTAGTCCAAGTGTGGTCAGTTCCTGCTGTAATCAGCACCAGTTGCCCCAGTTGGGTTGAGATGAGATAAAATAAATAACAGTTGAAAGGCACCAAATATGGTGGAAACTGACTGCTGTGGGTAGAGATAGTGTGTCAGAGCCAAAAATTCAATATTATTCTGTCCAAGGTGCTAAGTTTAGCATGCCCCTTCCTTTGACCTAGTCCAAGTGTGGTAAGTGGGCAGAATGTGGTGACAACTGATTGCTTTGGGGTA
>JASPKP010004704.1:2500-5000 GCA_030674155.1 Stramonita haemastoma | reverse complement strand
AGGTGTGTTGTTTTCCAGGGATTGTTTTCTCTGATGTAGAGAGATTATTCTTTTATTTCGAGGATAATGAAATAAGCACTCATGTGCTTTTTTTTTTTTTTTTTTTTTTACATCCAGTCCCCGTGTGTATGCACTTTTGTAAATCTTGTCATGTGTTCCCAACGGCAAAAATAGCCTACTCTTACGAAAAGTGGAACAGGATTTAACGTGTGCGCAAGATGTTCTGCTTTGCGTTCGCACACGGGGCCTCGGTGTATAGTCTCATCCGAAGGACTTTTGGGGAGAGTGGAGTCAGCACTGATGTTAATTCCAGGGGAAAAATCCCCTCGAACGGGAATCGAACTCTGGTCGTGAAATTGCGAGCGCAATGTTCTGACCACTGGATAATAGATTGAGTACTCATGTACTTTTCTATGTCGGATATGAAGTCGTCCAGGAGAGAGAGAGAGAGAGAGAGGAGAGAGAGAGAGAGAGAGGAGAGAGAGAGAGAGAGAGAGAGAGATTAGGCCTATGTATCTATTTTCCTTACTCTAAACGATTGATTGCCAAGTGAATAGATATGAGTGGGTATTTCTTTCATTATCTACTCTATTGCAACAAGCTGCACCCACCCCCAACCCTCTATCAAAAAGCTTTTATTAGCAATGACGATGAACAAATTCAGTGTCCAGCTCTCTCTCTCTCTCTCTCTCTCTCTCTCTCTCTCTCTCTCTCTCTCTCTCTCTCTCTCTCTCTCTCTCTCTCTCTCTCTCTCTTCTCTTCTCTTTCTCTTCTCTCTCAGAGTCAAGTTTTATTACCATAATTATGGTAGGCTTACATTAAATAAGTAATACATCTGATTTTTTTTCATGAAGCCATCCATCTAAGGGGAAAAAAATGAAAGCAAAAAATACTCCCCCCCCCCCAACAAAACCCCCCCACAGAAATGAGTGTATGAATAATATATATATTATATATATATATATATATATATATATATATATATATATATATATATATATATATATAATATGAATATATATATATATATATATATATATATATATATATATATTATATATATATATATATATATATATATATATATATATATATGCATATGCCTGTGTGCGTATTTTATTTATTTATTTTTTTATATCGAGGATAATGGAATAAGCATTCATAAGCTCTCTGTGTGTGTGTGTGTGTGTTGTGTGTGTGTGTGTGTGTGTGTGTGTGTGTGTGTGTGTGTGTGTGTGTGTGTGTGTGTGTGTGTGTGTGGCGTTGTGTGTGCGCGCGTGCGTGCGTGTGTTTTACAAAATACTGTGCTAAAGTACACAAAAAACAATAAACAGACTGAATAGAATGAAAAATATGGGCGGAAACCAGAGGACAGACACACACCAGGGGAAAATATAGGCACAGAGCAATGGTTTATACAAACATGGACCACCTACAAAGCCTAGTTACTTACTTACTTACACACCTACTTTTCCTTCTGAAAAGCTCGGCCCAGATCTAAAGCATATTGACTTAATATCAATTACTTCATGAACATTATCCCTGGGGGCCTCTGTCTGTCTCTATCTGTCTCTGTCTGTCTGTCAGTCTGTCTCCTACATGAACATAATCTCTGGGGGCTTCTGTCTGTCTGTCTGTCTGTCTGTTTGACGATTGTCTGTCTCTCATTTCATGCTGAAGGCTGGATGAAAAAAGAAGATATTTATTTATTTTTATTCCTTTGCCCCCCCCCCTCTCTCTCTCTCTCGTTGGATGTATCTTATTCTCCTTTAAAAAAATTATTATTATTATTATCATTATTATTTTTAAATAATGGCCTAGGTTAAATTGTTGTTGGTGATGGTAGTTTGTGGGTTAGGGGGTTGCTATTAGGCCTACCTTATTTATTTATTTATTTTAGTTTATTTTTTTATGCTAAATCCCTAATTAGGGCAAGGGCCGGAAGAAAAAAAAAAGTAATAATTACTCTGTAACCCTTGAAAAATTAAGATAATTCATTCTCTCTCTCTCTCTCTCTCTCTCCTCTCTCTCTCTCTCTCTCTCTCTCTCTCTCTCTCTCTCTCTGATAACATTCTCGGTTAGGGCTAGCTGATACAGACACCAAGGTCAAATGTGACTCATTGTGTGTCTATACCGGGCGCAGGGCTTCTGATAACCTGCCAAAACTGCGCCATTTGCTGTTCCTCTGTTTGAGAATAGACCTATAGGCCTACTAGCCGTGATGGAAATTTTCGAGGATAAAAAAAAATGGCGAGGGATTGGTCTTAGCTTGGTTGTTTAGATAAACTGCGTCTGCATACTTTGCCACAGGAGAGAAAAATGTAGTCTACGATTTTTGTACTTTAAGCCTGAACTATGCAAAAAAAAGCACGCGGTTCTGCGTGTGTTTATTTATTTTATTTTATTTTATCTTATTTTAATCTTTTATATCGAGGATAATAGAATAAGCACTCATGTGCATTTTTTCATCCAGTCCCCGCATGTATGCAGCCGTGTAAAT
>JASPKP010004703.1:0-17153 GCA_030674155.1 Stramonita haemastoma | reverse complement strand
TCCTAAGTATTTTCTTTCTTGAATATTTTGCTACTAGATCTACATGTATTATAATATTTTTCTTTCTATTTAATTTTTCGGTTCCAAAGTAAAAGGTCATTTTCTTCATATCCCAGCTTGTGGTAATATGAGGACGTTTTTCTTGTACTGAGATAGGGCGAGGATTAGATCCCAAACACAATAGGCACACAACACACACACACACACACAACACACACCACACACACACACACACACACACACACACACCACACACACACACACACACAACACACACACACAACACCACAGTGTCGCGCTCAATTTTCTATTTTGATTGCTTTTGAAAGAAACATTGTATAAGCTTTTACTGGCTTACAACGTCGTTTTGTTTTGGCGCCAAAAAATGCTCAAAATTCTAAATATGATTTCGGATCAGAAGTACTTGTACAAAACAAGACGAAATGAAAACTCCTGGAAATGTACACTCGGCTTCAGACGTTTGTTGTGATGCAAATCTTTGCCATAGTCATTACTGTATAGCACCGCCTATTTCACAGAAACAAATCAATTTACCTCGACTTTGCGGGATCAGCTTAAGAGAGAACACTATGCACAAGCTGAGTGCAGGATGTTTGAAGAAAGAGCAGTACTTTTCCCGATACTCCTTTTTCCCAGTTGTGCTGTTCCCTGGAGCTGTCAACACTCCACTCTAACCCTAGTTCTTGCCCCATGCCGCAAACCCTAACACTTCACCAGTTTGATCCTAACTATTAACTCTTTGACACGGATTCCTTAACTCTGACTCAGTTCTGCGGTATGGGGAAACAGCTGTATAAGGGAACAGCAGCACAGGGAAAGAGGGGGTTTGGGGGTACTGACCCCTTGGAAATATTTTATTCCGGAGAATACCGTGATAGAGACATGATTTTGCAAAAGAGATGATAGCGCAGAAAAAATAATGATTATATCATCCTTATGCTTGCATAGCACTGATGCTTCAAGAATTGTTTCTATTTTTAGTTTTCTGCAGGACCAAAGTAGGATGGCTTGCGACCACAGTCCATAAATAGGATATCTTCGCTGGAGCTATATAACAACAGAAAAAACCAGTGTTCTGATAACCTTTGAAAATAACGGCAATACTGAAAAAGTGCTTAATGTATGAGAGTTACACGGGTTTACCTCAATAGCTTGACACGTAGTTTTGACTTCAAATTCTACTGGTTATCAAGTATAAGGTGTTTTTTTTTTCTTTTACATTAAGTCACTTGGTTGGTTAGTGTAGATCTCTTTCCCTCCTCTTGAGTTGTCACTAAGTTTGGGTTGTTGTTTTTTTCATTCCATGAAATAAGTTGGTGTCATAGAATAAAATTATCCCCTTGCTATTGAACAAGTTGGCTCAAAGAATACAGTTCCAAGCTTGGTATCAAGATGGTTATCAAACTGTAAACTTTTTTCTTCAGATTCAGTTATTACAAAAGTATACAGCTCTCCCTTTCATATTTCTTTGTTTTTTGTATCGGAGTATAAAATTGTCCCCTCCACATTCATTTAGTTGGTGTTAGCAGGCTCTTCCCTTTATATTGAGTTCTATCAAAGCAAAAAGTTCTTTCCTTCAGGTTGAGTTCGCTGGTACACGTGTAAAAGGTTATTTTCTTAATATGGGTTGGTGTCAAAAAAAAAAGTAAAATCGTTCCTTGGAATGAGTTGGTTGATATCAAAGAAGTTATTTCCTTTATTCTAGTTATTAGGTAGTTGTTATTGAGCCAGGTGTTATTAGGTATAAAACTCTTCCCTTCATATTGAGTTTGTTGCCAACCTAGTTACCTTCACATTGATTGCATTGCTTGGAACAACAGTTGCATGAGAGAACAACACTAAAGGGAAAGAGGGGTTTGACTTACTGCTAGCGGAAAATACTTCATTCCTCAGAAAACGGTATAAGCGCTATATAAATCCCATATATCATCATCATTATTAGTGTTTCTATTTGTGCAAGAGAAAAGACATGCAGACGAATTTTTTTTGTTGTTGTTGTTTTATTTTTTATATTATTATTTTTGTTATTTTTTTTAGACAAATGTTAGTTTAAAGCTAAATCTAACTCTTGACAGTTGTAGTACTGGGGAAAAGGGCCTGCTGTAGTGTATGGAGTCCATGCCCTGCTTCATCTGTGTCACTTTCCACGTGTAGATTTTGATTCAGATTAATCTAGTTCTTTTCAAGGTTTACAGTTCTTCCCTTATTTTATTTATTTATTCTTTTATATCGAGGATAACAGAATAAGCAATCATGTGTTTTTTTTCATCCGGTCCCCGTGTGTATGCAGTTTTGTAAATATTGTCATCTGTTCCCACCGGCACACGATGGCCTACTCTTACGAAAAGCGGAACAGGATTTAACGTGTGCGCAAGATGGTCTGCGTGCGTTCGCACACGGGGCCTCGGTTTAAAGTCTCATCCGAAGGACTTTTGGGGAGAGTGGGAGTCAGCACTGATGTTAACTGTGTGATCTAGTAAGTTGGTGTTGTATGAAGCTTTTCCCTTCCTATTAAACTAGTTGGTATGAAGTATTAACTTTCATTCCTATTGAGTTGGTGTCATGAAATAAGGTTCCTCCCTTTATACTGAAGAGTTGATCACCATGTAATGTTCCAAAATTTTCTGTTGACTTTGTTTATACATAGGTTTCTTTCAAGATTTTTTTTCTTATAAAGGTTTTGAAAAAAATATTAAAGATACTCTTATAATAATTATCGATATGAACAGATTTCTTTTTTTCAATTCCAAAATTTTCATAATCCTATAAATGATCATTGCTAAAAAAAAATGATAAAAAGTTTTCCTTTTTTCTATTTCATCAATCCGTTGAAAAGTGCTTGGGTGCCCTGATAGTTTTGTTAGGTTTATTAGTTATAAATTACGAGTTTCCTCTCGTTTTATTCTGGTGGTATGATTATAAAGCTGTATATATTTTTAAAAATCCTTAGATGGTTTGATATAAGCTGGGCTATAGATTATTTGAGGACTTGTTTCCCCAATTTTCTGATTGGATAATGGCTTTGAAATGATTTTTTTAGTGTTTGCAAAACTCCAGAGGGTTTTTTTTGGCGCTGTTTTTGTGAATTCAAATAAAGTATTTGTCCATATGCATTTAATTCATAGTCCCATTGTGAACCTTGTTATATACAGTCCCTGATATCAGGTCATCTCTAGCTCTATTTTCCCTGAATGCATTCAGATGATCTGTTTAAAAATGAAGTCTGGTATAGTCCTGTCACAACTGATGTTAGGTCAGGAAATAGTCATCTTTATTTGTAGTGACCACGCTGCAATACCCGCTGAATGAATTTCGAGAGCAGAAGGTTGTGAAATGAATACACGTGTGATTGCCCCCCCCCCCCCCCCCCCCCCCCCCCCCCGAAAAAAAACTAGGCCCAGGAAAAACAAAGGCACAAAATTGTCAGGAAAGCATGCAGCAAAAGCCAGAAAAAAAGAATTAAAGGATAAAAACTTAACACTACCACAAACACACTAGAGCAAACATAAACCCAGACAAATGTATATCACTCGTTTACACGTGTAGAAACGCATGCAGCAGCAGCACACACTAGAGCAACAATTAACCCAGCCGACTGTTCACTGCCGCTGAACATGAATAGACACAGGCAGCAATTCACACTGGGGCAGTTAGTGCTCTGGACGTAGGTAGGTAAGAGAAGTGCTGACTCAGGTTCATGGATGACAGGGAAAAGGGAAGGGAAAGGGGCACATTTTTCCTTTGTTGTTGTTGCTTTTTTGATATATATATATATATATATATATATATATATGTGACGCTCCACCACGAAATGAGTCGCTTAGCACATTACCCAATTTTGCGCCAGGAGCCATTAAAGGCAGGTGGGGGTCAAGCTGTCGATTTTGAGATTTTGATTGATTATTAAACTAGATCTGTTTATTTATCTTATAATGAAATATCAAGGAATAATTTTTATTCCTTTTGCTTTTAAATGTGTTTTGAAAATACCAAAGCACTCATTCTGACAACCTGTTACTAAAATAAACTTGCCCGTTTCTCATTTTGTCCCATCCTGCAGTCTATCATTTCAATTTGTAATAATGTTGCACAGAATTGTCCGATTTTCAATCTGTTTTTTGTATTCAATAGCCACTTTATTGCACATTAATAACATATCAATAACTAAAAATTGACCTCATGTGCACTCCGTCTCATTATGTGGTGGAGCGTCACATATATATATATATATATATATATATATATATATATATATATATATATATATATATATATATATATATATATTGTGTGTGTGTGTGTGATAAGCATTTAGCTCAGTCTGGGATGTTGGTTAGCCAGACTGTTAATGTGTGTGAGTAATGATGGCGGTTGTTTATTTGTTTAAAGGACAAAGCGCATTTGAGTAAACAAAAGCACTGCATTTGAAAAAGAAATCTGTTTTGTGATTGCTTTTTTTTTCTGTTTCTATACATTTCGACTGTATGTGTGTGTCAAATCAAATCAAATCGAATTTTTATTTCCAGATGGTACATTGAATAAGCTTTGATTTGCTTTTTCCCATCAAGCCATCTATCTAAAGATAGAAAAAAAAACCCTAACAAACCAAAGAAAAAAGAAAAAAAAGAGAACCCCTCAAAACAATTCACCAACTTTAACTAACATGATTTCAACAGCCTTAAAAATAAAATATGCCTATAGATAATACAGGCAACAACAATAACAAAAACAACCATATAAAAAAAACACTCAAAAGACGCGCACACAAGCACACACACACACACGCGCGCGCACGTTCGCTCGCTCATGCACACAGCACGTATGCGCACGTACGCGCGTGCACACATTTAAAGTTTTTTTTAAAAATCATATAGTGTGAAATAAACAGTTTGTATCTGTTACAATGTCACCAATACCATTATTTAAGACATAAAAAAAGAATCTATGAAATAATGTGTGTGTGTTCTTGTGTGTGTTCTTGCGTGCGTGCGCGCGCGTGTGTGTGTGCGTGTGCATAATTATAGAAAGGAAGTGTTCCACTTGGCTGGACAGTGTAGGTTGCTTAGGTCAGAGGTTTTAAAGAGGGATTACTGTTTTCTTGTTAGTTTCTCTCCATTAGAGAGTTGATTCAACTGCTAATTTGACACAGCCTTTTAACACATCACCTAGGTATACCTAGGTCCCATTCTAACCCATCACTTAGAGATGAGGCAGCTGGCATTTCCTCCTGTCAATGTTGAGAGGCCAGTGGAGGTGATGTCAAAGGAAGTGGCAAGCCCAGAGTTAAGCCCTGCTGTTACCTGTGCTGGGGTGTGGCAAGCCTAGCCTAAACACGTCAAGTAGCTAAAGATGGCATAAGTGTCCACAGTATCCTAGGAGATAATCCCCCCCACTCCTCTGTTCATCTCAACCTGCCTCTCCTATCGGGTAAATAAGGGGGGGGGGGGGTGTTGTGTAATTAGCTAATAAATGGTCTTAGTTACACTGTGTGTGTACCTACCTGCATGTGTGCACGTGCGTGTGTGCGTGCGTGCGTGCGTGCGTGTGTGTGTATGTGTGTGTGTGTGTGTTTGTGTGTGTATGAGTGTGCGTGTGTGGTGTGTTTGTGTTGTGTGTGTGTGCGTGTGTGTTTGTGAGTGTGTGTTTGTGTGTGTGTGCATGTGTGTATGTTTGTGTATGGTTTGTGTTTGTATGTGTGTGTGCGTGTGTGTGTGTGCGTGTGTGTGTGCGTGTGTGTGTGTGTGTGTGTGTGTGTGCGTGTGTGTGTGTGTGTGTGTGAGTGTGTCTGTGTGTGAGCGAGTGTGTGTGTATGTGTTTGTGTTTGTGAGTATGGAGTAAGAGATATCACCGATGGAAACAATAGAATAATTACATCTTCGATTTAAATCGGAATAAACGAAATCAAGGCAATAGAAAAACTGATATAACGGCAAACATATAAGGCAGAAAACATGACATCAAACAAAATTATGAACTTACAAATATTTGCATGACAGATTTGATAAACAAACATAAAATTGGGAGAGAGAGAGAGAGAGAGAGAGAGAGAGAGAGAGAGAGAGAGAGAGAGAGAGAGAGAGAGAGAGAGAGAGAGAGAGAGAGAGAGAGAGAGAGAGAGAATACGAATACGAATACGAATACGAAATGTTTATTCAGATTAGGCCATAGCCCCCAACTGAAGGGGTGATCATTTACATACCAATGTAAATCATTGCATTTCAATCAGAAAATATAACACCAAATCATATCATGTAATACCTTACGACATAGCAGCATCCAGTCGTTTTAAGGCTTTATAAATGTACAATGCCAAGTTATTCAACACATTTTCATTTTTCGATGCCATAAGTACATTGAACCGGAAACGACACGGGTCTTTATAATATTTTGGTTGGATAAGTTTGATCCTCAGGTCAGAAAGAGCAGGACAACACAACACAAAGTGTATTTCATTTTCATCTGAGCTGTGGCATAGACGGCATATTGTTTTATCCGTTAACCTGTTGTATCTAAACCGATGACTTGCAATAGCTGATACACCAAATCTAAATTTTGTCAAAGCACTTTTAACATATCTGTTCATTACAATTTCGGTATATGGTTCAACACTATTTGTAACTTTAAACATACTATATTCCCTAAATCTACTACTGTTTTCTACATGGTTATGCCAGTCCTGCCACCTGCAGTCAATGATTCTTTGTTTGAAACATTTGATAAAGCTCCCAACATCCTCAACACCCTGATTATCCCAAACATATGCAAATCCATAAGTACTTAGACACATCCGCACATTTGTAGCCCAAGTCTTCTTACCACTCATATCCAGATTATATAACATCTTATAAGCCCTGGTTGGCAGTCTATGATTTTCCTGTCTTGTTATCCTAAGCCAGTAAGTAATGCATTTCACATAAGAGTTAAGATATATTGGGTATCTTCCAACTTCTCCATAAATAAGATCATTTGGAGTTCGATTGTCAACATTCATAAAACGTTTCAAGGCAAACAAATGAAGCCTTTCAATTTGATTTCCGTTTTCAAAAGCCCATATTTCGGCACCATACTGTAGAATAGATTGAACCTGAGAATCAAACAATTTTACAAATACTTTCAATGAACTGCAATCAAGTCTATAAATAACTCTGAGAATAACAAGTACTGCTCTTTTTGCTCTATTCATTAAATCCTGGCATGCAAAAGTAAAACTTAGTCTAGTTGAAAAAAATATTCCAAGATATTTATAAGCATTTACTACTTTAACAATTTCAGTATTGTATTTCCAATGCTCATGACTAGCTAGATATCCCCCCTTACGAAAGACAATAATATTTGTTTTCTCCATATTTACCTTTAACTCCAATCTCGTTGCTGCATGATACAAACTGTTCATCTGTCTTTGTAAGCCTACGACAGTTGTTGATATCAAAATAATATCATCAGCAAAAAGTAACACAAATAATTCTATCACATCAAAAGAAACTCCATGCTTTCCATTTTCAATAATTTCTAAGGCAAGATCATTGACAAATAATGAAAACAATATCGGACTACACACATCTCCTTGCTTTACACCCCTAGTACAACTTACAAAGTCAGATAATGTTGCTCCATTTCTCACTCTAGCCTTTACTTCTCTGTACATACTTTGTACACATCTGTGTAGTTTTCCTCTAACTCCATTTTTTAATAAAATAGGCCATAACAAATTTCTAGAAACAGAATCAAAAGCTTTTTGAAAATCAACAAAAGCAACATATAATTTGTGGTTCTGTGCAAATTGCTTTTGAACAGCAGCTAACAAGGTAAACATATGATCTACTGTACTATAATCCTTCTTGAATCCAGCTTGGTATTCGCCTGTAATATTATGCGTCATTACCCATTCTTGTAGTCTATTATTGACAACTGAACTATATATCTTACTCGCTATATTACACAGAGATATACCTCGATAATTGTTTGTGTCATTTACATTTCCCTTCTTGAACAGAGGCAGAATGACGGATTCCACCCAATCCTCTGGATAGATGCCATTGTCAAACAAATGGTTAAATAGCTTCACTAAAAAATTTAACACAGATTCACCTGAATATTTGAAAAACTCACCTATCAAGCCATCAGGACCTGCTGACTTACCGTTTTTTAATTTTCCAACTGCTACCATTATTTCCTGTGCTGTTATAGGGCTATCTAACAGTGTATCTCCCTCCCCTATGTCTTCAGTATCAACTGATTCAGTCACTTCCTTTTCCAATACATCTTTGAAATGATCGAACCACTGAGTTGTAGATATTGTATTTTTTGGCTGAGATCTTTTACGTGATATTTTTCTTATAGTTTCCCAAAAGTTCGTCGGACTCTTTACGGCTGTCAGTAGTTCTTTTAAATGTAAGTCATTGTATTCCTTTTTCTTTCTTATAAGCATATTTTTATATTCTCTTCGTGCAATACAAAATGATGTCCTATCGTCTTTCTGTGATGAGCGTTTGAATTTTCTAAATAGTTGTCTTACTTTACGTCTTGATACTCTACATTCATGATCAAACCAGTCTTTCAGAGGCTGTTTATTAAACTGAATTTTTGTCTTCATATATTCTGCTTGATCTTTGATTATTTGATTAAAAGTGTTTATAGCTAAATTAACGTCACTATCAATCAAATCCACCGCCCTGTTCATATCATCTTTTACACATGTTGCATTCATTGAGTCAGTAAAGGTTTGAGCCAGTAAGGGTTTCCATCTATACTTAGTTATGAACTGATCTTCCCCTGCCTCCACACAACTTCTATTAGAGGTGCTCCTAACATCTATATCTAAACACAACAAAACAGGTAAATGATCTGAATCTATTCTGTCTAAAACTTGAAGTGTCATGTTATCACAAGCAAAATCAAAGAAAGGCACAGAAGTTAAGAAATAATCAATAACACTGCTCCCATGGTCAGAAATATATGTGTAACAACCATTTTCATCGTTTTTACAAACACCATTTAATATGTATAAACCCAATGCTGAACACATATTCAGTAATGTTCTACCATATGAATTTATTATAGTATCCTTAGATTGCCTTTTAATGTGATTTTCAGCATGTTTTGTACAATTTTCAGATAAACTGTTTTCATCCACAAAATTAGGTAAGCAGTCAGAAGTCCGAGCATTTAAATCCCCACACAGTACAATATCAATATCATCAAACATGAACATCTTTTTCAAAACGTTTTCTTCAAGTAAACTCATTCCATCCTCACAATCAAAATAAGAATAATACGGAGAATTTTCTGGTTGTAAGTAAGTACAAATAAATAAAACATTTCTTGGAAAATGAAAAAAGTCTTTATCAAGAACAAAGCACACACAACAGTCACTACTATCATCAATACAGCGCACGTAAGGGAGAAAAACCTTACGCACAAGACAAATAATCCCCCCTGAACATCTCCCACGCTGTGTCAGTTTAACAGCTGGTTTCACAAAAATATCATGATCTTCAAATAAATCTGACTCAAATTTCTCGACAAACGTTTCGACAAGACAAACAAAATCAAATGATTTGATAAAATTGACAAAATCAGCATCCTGAAGTTTTGAAGCAATACCACATACATTCCATTGCAAGAAAGACAATCTGTTTGCATCCCCATTCTCACTTCCCCCACTCCAGCTCCCACCACTAAAGTCATCTTCCTCCCCCCTCCCGTTTAACTGACTATAATTACCTCCCTCTACCACGTCATCCTCACTCATCCCATCATCACTCTCCCCCACACCATCTGTTGCCTCATCCCCAGTGAAGTTAGAAACAATATTGTCCACATAGTTTTTCTCCATAATCACACGATCATCACTAACAACAACATGTCTCTCAAATCCACTAACTGTGGCATGCTCTTCACTGGTAGTACTTGGTGTATTTGTACATGGCAACAAAACAACTCTCTGTTGACACACGCTGTTATCTTTATCTACGCACACGTTTCTATCATCAAGATCACATCGTCTTTTCTCAGTGAAATCAGCCTCTGAGTTACCATACATATTTGTTTTAAACATATTGTCAGTTTCCCCTCCCGAAAAAGCTTGCCTATCGGAAAAACCCGCTGTATCGGAAATACCGAGGGTATTTTTAGTAAACAACTTGCTGTCACCAGTGCAACCCCTCACCTCCCCACCTGTCCCCCTAGCACGTGCAACGTGACTGCCATCTATCACAGATGAAAAGGTTGACCCCAACAGAAGCCCTGACCTGTCACCCCGTGTGTGTGCATCGTTCGCTGCAGGTGTAGGTTTGGATTTTTCTTCCCCCCTGAAATAAGGAACATCATAAATATGTTTGTGTTTGTGTGTGGGTGTTCGTGCTTCGGTGACTGTTCCGAGGGGCCGGCCGACACGCTATCCAGCTTCCACCAGTCTGTCTTCCGCAGTGAGGTCGAACCGTTTCCCCTCGATGACCAGGTGGTCGTAGACCATGGTGGCTTTCTTCCCCTGCTCTCTGGCCCTCTTGAGGTGTGGAGTCAGCCTTCTTCTCAGCTCCCTGATTCTTGTGGAGAAATCTTCCCCGATGAAGATGCCTGTGCCTTTCAGCTTCCGCTTTGCTTTCAGAATCTTCTCTCTGTCCTTGAAGAAAGTACATCGGGCGATGATGGGAGATTTTGGACTGGCGTTCACACGGTGCACTCGGTCAAACTGTACAGATTCTGACATTTCCAGTTGGTCAGTGAGCATATCTGTCACCATGCCTTCACATTCTTGCCAAGTTTCTTTTTCTCTTCTAGGCATTCCATAGATGACAATGTTGTTTCGCTTGGATTGGCCTTCTAAGTAGTCTGTCTTTCTCTCCAGGTCTTCAACTCTTGTTTTCAGTGCGCTGTTTTCTTCTTTCAAAAGTTCATTTTCTCTCCTTAAACTGTCGATGGAAATCCCTAGCTCATGAATGTCATCCTTCAGGTCTCGGTTTGACTCTTTCAACTCTGTCATGTCTCTTCTCACGTCGTCAAGTTTGTTGTTTATGTCCGCCCTCATATCTGCTAGCATTTCTTTCACTGAAGTGTCTTCCCAGCATTTCTCACCTGCTGCCTGCCCACTACTGCTTGTCCGTCGCTGTCCTCCACTTCTCAGAGTTGTCTGCTTCATGGGGTCTGGCTTTGGAGGGCCAGGGTTCAGTTCAATGTCTCCACACTGATGGATCAAATTGCCCATGTAGAGTAGAAAGAGGAGCACACCTGTCATAGCACCGTCACACCGGGTTCGTAATGTCAACACGCGCATAAACATGGCTGCTTTGAACTTTGCCCGTTTCAGCATGTAAGCCTGGTAAACGGGCAAAAACCCACCGCACACTGACCGAAACACTATCGAAGAAACCGGCATAGTGCACCAGGTACCAACAGGCACAATATCAGTACTAGGCGATGCCTATAAATAGTCCAATTTGACAAAAAATATCAGAGCTCGTGAACACACACCTGTTCTTGACAAGTTCACCTTTGACCCCCCGAGAGAGAGAGAGAGAGAGAGAGAGAGAGAGAGAGTCGACCTTCTTTCTCAGAGTTTAAAAAATCAGAAATATAAAGTGATAGACTTATGTATGCGTTTTGGGGTTCATAGATACTGCTTCTTGATCTCCTTGTTATCTGAGAGCAAATTTGTTTAAATATTTTCTGAAATAGCCGCTTCTCGCGGTCCCTAATTTATACAGTCAGTGATGTAAAACGATGGTAACAAAGATTTAAAGCACATTTTATGGTCCCAGAGCTGTCCAGCCCTCCCCACGGTAATTGCCCGACGCCAAGTCGCCGTTTCCGGCGGTACAGCAGCTGGCAGGCTGGAGGCTTGTCAAACACACTTCAAGTAGATGGCCCCTTCAGGCATCCTTAGGTAATTTTACTTTCCCGCCACAGCGCAATGCCTGTGCCGCCCTTAGCAGGTTCGGCAATCAGGGCGGGCTAGTTTCGTTTCACTTATAATCTTTCCAACTTGGCTAGCTCCTACTGTGGTTGAACAAGAAGGTGTTATTCAATAAAAACAATACTTGTTGCCATCGAAACTTCAGATATGAAAGGCAAATATATGTGACAAAATAATTCTCACAGGCTAAAGGATACAGCATAAAAGGCACGAAGCCCACAGCGATGTGAAACTTTCAAACGCCATTTTCTCGAAACTACGTCGAACCGCGATAGCCGCTTCTGGCAGGTAACCCTCGATTTATCTTATTGAGTGAGTTCTTTTACATGCGCTAAATAATTATGTGCAACACATGGAACTTCGGTTTATCTTCTCATCCGAAAGACTAGCTCCCCAGACCACCACTCATGGTCTAATGGATTGAGGGGGTGGGGGGGGGGGGGAGATTTGGACCCAAACGGGGATCGTACCACCGCACACTTCCGACCCAGACATCTCGCTTTATACGCAGGCGCGTTACCTCTAGATCACCGAGCCACCGTATAGGGATAGGGGTGAGGGGAGAGCAAATCGTTTTGAAAAAAGGGGAGAGAGAGAGAGAGAGAGAGAGAGAGAGAGAGAGAGAGAGAGAGAGAGAGAGAGAGAGAGAGAGAGAGAGTCTGAGAGAGAGAGAGACAGAGACAGAGACAGAGACAGAGACAGGCGTTAGATGGGTGGGGAGGTGAGATGGAGGTGGGGTGAGGGGGGTGGGGAAAAAAAGATTAGAGGAGGAGGGAGTAACTGTGGCTCCAGACATGAAAAAGCAGTGTTTAAAAGTTAAGCACGTTAAATCGATTTTCAGAGGTTTGGGGGATTTTTTTTTTTATTAAAGGGCCCTGAATCTTTGCTTAGAAAGTCCCTTTAACTATCACCAGCAAAAAATGGGATCAGAAGAGAAGATGAGTCGGGGTACGGTAGAAAGAGAGCAAGGGGGGTGGGGAGAGAGAGAGAGAGAGAGAGAGAGAGAGAGAGAGAGAGAGAGAGAGAGAGAGAGAGAGAGAGAGAGAGAGAGAGAGAGAAACACTGATACACAATGCAGAAACTATAGCTACACAATCTAAAATATATATATATATATACATTCCAAAATTATAGATTATCAAGCCAAAAACAATAGCTACACAAGCCAAAAACAATAGATAAGCAATTCAAAAACCAGAGATACACAGTCCACAACTGTAGATACACAATATTGCTACACCCGCCAAGCACTATAAGTACACAATCCAACAATTATAAGTACATAGTCCAAAAACTTTAGCTATACAGTCCAAAAACTATAGCTATACAGTCCAAAAACTATAGCTGCACATTCCAAAAACTATAGCTACGCAGTCCAAAAACAATAGGTACGCAGTCCAAAAACTATAGCTACACAGTCAAATATCTGTAGATACACAAGCCCCAAACTATATGTACACAGACCAAAAACTATAGCTACACAATCTAAAAATATAGATACACAGTCCAAAACTATAGATACTTACGCCAAAAAGTATAGCTACACAAGCTCAAAACAATAGATACACAATTCAAAAACTATAGATACACAATCAAAAAAACTATAATTACACCCGCCAAATACTATAAGCACACAATCCAATAATTGTAAGCACTCAGTCCAAATACTATAGCTCCATAGCCCAAAATCTATAGATACATAAGCCCAAAACTACATTAAATTTTATTTATTTTTAAAAAGATTTATACCATTTTATGTCACAGCAGATTTCTCTGCGTAAAATGCAGGCTGCTCTCCCCGAGGAGAGCGCGTCGCCACAAATGCAGCGCCACCCATTATTGTTTTTCTTTTTCCTGTAAGCAGCTGCATTTGTTTCCTTATCTGAGTTGCTTTTTTCTACAGAATTTTGCCAGGGACAACCCTTTTGTTGCCGTGGGTTCTTTGACGTGCGCTAAATATGTGTGCTATATGTGCTATGCCTACACAGACCCAAACACTCTCCATCTGACTCACGCTCAGTGTCACGAACATTCAACACGTCCACACAGAGCATGGGCAATGGGCAAAAAGCAATCATCGGTTTGAGGGATAGGTGTCCAAAGTGACAGTGATAATGTGATTAGCGGTGTATAGAGTGACCAAGTAATGGGATTACAGACGTCAACGTGGTCAGTGAGGGGGTCAGTGTCAGGTCAGTTCACAGGTCACTGCTGTATGCAGTAATGGACCTGCATGTTTAGGAAGCAACAGATCTTGGGTTTAGTTCCCTGTTCACAGTTTTCTCCTGCCTTTTTTTCCCCCAGGGAAGACTTAAAAAATAACAATCCTCTCCTTCGCCGAAGTCAGATGCGCTGAGCCTGACTTGTACGGCATTTAACGGCAGAACAACACAGAAGAAATCTGCCATAATAGACAGTAGCATACGACACTACATACAGTAGATTTGAAAATTCCATTTATAATTGTTTTATTTCCAGGATAATGGAATAAACACTTATGTACTTTTAACATCCAGTTCCCGAGTGCATGCGGCTTTTACATAATTATGTCAACCGTCCCCACCGGCACACAGTGGCATACTCTTTCGAAAGGTGCAAAAGGTTTTAATGTGTGCACCGGATGTTCTGCGTGCGTTGGCACACAGGACCCCAATATATATTCTCGTTCGAAAGACGTTCGGGGGCGAATAGTGCACACACACACACCGCGCGCGCGCGCGTGCGCACATGCACACACACATACACACACACACAGACTCTGCATGCACACGTATGCACCATCTCATTCAAAACTAATGAAACATTGCCTTTGTTCCCATCATCGTCTGAGATTTTCCCCCATGGCGATTCCTGGAGCCTGTCAGTACAAATAACAACCACCACCTTCTGGAAATTCTTTGCTAACAATTCCTTCTTTTCTATCCCTCTCTTTGTTTCTTCCTTGTTCATTTTCTTCCCGTCACCTCCTTCTTGTGTATGTTCTGCCTTCTTTCTTCATTATTCTGCCGTTTCCACTCAGAAAGATTTAAAATTTAACAATTTTCTCACACTTTACATAGTCAGAGGCGCTGGGCCTGACTTGTCAGGCGCTTAATGGCAGCACAACGTATTTTCGCTCATATGACAGACAACAATAGTTGCTGTCTGAGCGTTCAAAGAAGAAGAAGAAGAAAGACAGATGTTTCAGACTTGGCTACCAAAGCTACTTAGCTGAAAGTGGAAAAGACAGACGGGACTGGTAGGATCTGTAGGGGAAAAAAGGGGTGATGGTGATGGTGGTGTTCTTCTCTGAAGAAATAAAGAGCAAAGAAGAAGAAAATTAGGGAGAAAGGGGTGGTGGAAGAAGTGAGGAGGAGGAGGAGGGGGTGGGGGGGCTAACTCTAGTAGCACCAGACAAGAAAAAGCCATGTTTTAAAAGAAGGCCCGCCCGGTTAATCAATCGTGGGAGCAGCATTTTTCTAATGACCCTGAATCGATGCTTGTACAGTCCTTTTAACTTTTCGCCAATTAAGAGAGAGAGAGAGAGAGAGAGAGAGAGAGAGAGAGAGAGAGAGAGAGAGAGAGAGAGAGAGAGAGAGAGAGAGAGAGAGAGAGAGAGAGAGAGAGAGAGAGAGAGAGGAGGGAGGGAGGGAGGGAGAGAGACAGACAGGCAGCGAGACAGAGACAGAGACAGACAGACAGACAAAGATAAAGGCGCACACACACACACACACACACACACACACACTCACACACACACACACACACACACACACACACACACACACACACACACACACTCACTCACTCACTCACTCACACACACACATACATACATACACACACGCGCGTGCGCGCACGCACGCACACACACACACACACACACACACACACACACACACGCACGCACGCACGCACGCACGCACGCATGCACAAACTTACACATACACATTTTCTCATGGAGCTAACGTCAGTGCCGACTCCACTCCCCCCAAAAGTCTTTCGAATGATACTATAAATACTTTGAGAACATCTTGCACGCACGTTAGAACCCGTGCCACTTTTCGTAAGCAGTGGGCCACTGTCTGCCGATGGAAAGGAATGACAACATTTGCAAAACTGCTTGCACACGGGAACTGGATGTAAAGAAAAGCACATGAGCGTTTATTCTATTATCATGGAAATAACAGAATGAAATAGACAAATAACACACACACACGTACACACGCACGCACACATGCACGCACACACACACACACGTACGCACACACGCACATATGCACGCACGCTCGCACACAGACAGCCACACATACCTCTGCAAAAAACCAAAGCATTACATATACGTATACTGGATAAAAATACCTGGCTCCACTCGTACACAGTCTATTTTAGAACAGAAACTTAAAACAGAAAGGATGTTGCAACATGCATAGAGGTACACTATGAAGGTTCAAGGTCTCTGGTCTTTGTCTGTTCATATACTTTATTTTGTAAGCAAGTTATCAATAGCATTGGCATTAACGCAGAGATACCTTGAAGATGTATCATTTTGATTTATGTAATTATGTAACGATTTAATGGATATAGGTAAAGGTAAAAAGGTACAGGTGTCCCTGTGTGGTCGCAGGGGAGCAAGGCGTCAGAGACCTCAGCTTCTCTAAGGGCCAGCATATTGAGGGCGCGCCCATCTCCTCTTCCTCGCTGCTTTACCTTCCCTGACCCTAAAGAGGACAGGTACCCATTTACAGCTAGGTGAACTGAGGGAACTATATTGCAGCCAAGGCGCGTAAACGGTCACCCATCCAATTGGTAACCACGCTCATTGCTACTTAACATTGGCTGGGGAAAGCAAGCGCTCTGACCACTGAGCTATCTCGTCCCCGGATATACTATTATCATTTTCTTTATTTTATCTATTTTGGGAGAGGGTTGAGTGTGTGTGTGTGTGTGTGTGTGGGGGGGGGGGTGTCAGCTAGAGCTCAGAAGTTTACTAATGGTGAGATTGTTGTGTATGTGACCCTTTGTTATTGCCCGTAGCCATTTCCCCACTTCTGGTGTGATGTTACGACACCAGTATGGGTGCTTTACCGTTATAGTTTCTTTTTACAAATACTTTTTCACCAGTTCCTACCAGCACTTATGGCTCGCTCTTCCAAAAGTCCGAAAGGGTGTCATCAACTCTGTGGAATGTGTTCCGCGTTTCTTGGTTTAAAATCTCATTCGAAGGACTTTCAGGAGAGTA